>JASXSY010003084.1:0-34182 GCA_034509805.1 Sipha maydis | reverse complement strand
GTGATATCCTCTTTCATTTAAAAAAAACTGCATGACAATTGGATAAGAAGTTACGAAGCCAAACCGTAACAAAGATTTCCTCTTTTGCTTGTTTCAGTTTTATATATATAGATAACATGGATCGAATGTGTATAAAACAGGATCATTTTCTAAAAAAGGGGATAAAAAGCGTCTCGCTGGTATTTTTTTAGGCCAACGGGACATGATTATCAAAAAAAGGAGAGTCCCGTTTTAAATAGTCACTTTAATTTAGGTACATCATAAATAAGTATATTTACATGCAAGTACTGTCTCTGAGTAAATTATTGGTACCTATTGTAGTTTATAAATTATAGTTTTTAATAAATTCAATAAATATTCAATATTGGTGTGTACTCTATGTAATAAAACTCTGTATAACTTAAAAAGTCCTGCCATACCACTAATGTTTCTGCTGTGAAAATGCTGGTGAAGGAAGAAAGTAAGAAAGTTTTGATTAGGGAAACGTATACTATATTGAAACCAATTCCGTTTATTCTTGTTGATACGGTCTGTGTAAATTTATGTGTGGTCAAGGTATTGGAGGTTAATTAATTTGTACAGAAAAATTGTATGGTTTTTCAAAATAATTTATGATCGAAAGTCAGTCCTAGAATAGGTAAATTATTTTTTATGTTTTGTTTTTAAAAAGTAGATACATACATTTTATTCAATATTTTCATGTATTAATATACTTCCACTATGTAATATGTAATGCAGTCTATTTAATAAATTATGTAAATATTTGACTTCACATTATATTTCTATATTTGAAATCTATTGATGTATTGTTCAATAAAAATTGAGAATATACTGTAGTGATATAGAAAAACAAAGGTTAATTATAAATTTTATATTTGACACCAAATTGAGAAATTTTACTTAGAAATTTAGGTTCCAGAGAAGAAACAAAAATTATCGGATTTATAAAAAATGTAGTTTGTGTGTTTATGAAAATATAGAAAAGAAACCATACATCACTGCTTGTGTGTCGGAAAAGAACCCAACAAAACGACAAATTGAAAAGTTGTTAAAATTGAAAATTAAATGTGTCGATAAACTCGACTCGTTGTAAATTATGTTTCAAATTGTTCAGCTTAATACCTGCATTTGGTTATCATATATTTTTTAATATATTTTTTAATTTGATAAATTTGAATAACAACATGGATGCACAATATACAGATACTAATTTACAACTGAACCATGTTTCCGAAATATCTCACAGTATCAGACACCGAATATTATTTCAGAAAATCGGTAACAACATCTGAAAACCATCAAGAAATAACATCATATAGGTAGTACGATAGGACATTACCATGATCATACTTACAGACATCCAGTCAATGTGTGACAATCAATATGACGATACTAAAGAAAAGGTATACACCATAAATGAATATAAAAAAGTAAATATCCAAATTTTAATGTTTTCTAGGTAGTGTTTAATTGTTATTAGATACAAACATAATATAAAATCTTTTAAAATGTATTATATTTTATTGCATTAAGTAATAAAAGTCATACCAATTATAATTTATTAAAAGTTATACAATTTCTCTTTTAAATATATATTTATATTCAATATGATTTGTTCGCTATTATTTTAATTTTATTATAATTATATTTTTGTTATTAATGATTTTGTTCATATCTTAAGTTTTGTTCAAACAATAAACTGTGTAATACTACAATTTAGTTTTAGATTCTGAACGGAGTGAAGAATGTATTGATTTTACAATGATGTGTGTTTTTTTTTTTTTTTTTTGTGTCTGTCGACACGATTTGGGGCAGTAAAAATGCTTCGATTGCCTTATGTAGCAACTTTTCTGAAAGGAAAGTGAATCTATTTGGTACTTTGGGGGGTCAAAAGTTAAAAATTTCCAATATTTTTTAAATGCGACGGGAAAAACCATAAAAAAATTTGGGAAAAACGGGAGTTTTTACGCAAAACCAGTTTTTGACATAATCAAATTTTTTATTTTGCTATAACTCAAAAACTAATCGATGTAAATACTTGAAATTTTCACCAAATGTTTAGATTAGCGTTCTCTATACACCATTAAATTTTCAAAGTATTTTGACTTTTATTAAGCTATATATAGACAATTGAAATTTTCAATATTTTTAAGTATTTTTTTTTTAAATAACGATAAAATTTTTTTGGCTGCCTAGAAAATCTTGAAAATTTAATACAAGGTTTCTTATAAGTTGTTCCTTAACTGATAAAAAAAAATCTAAAATCGTAAGTCACAATTTTTTTTTATAAGTGCTCAAAGTTACAATTTATACGAAATATGTAAAAATCACGATAATTTGCAAGTTTTTTTGTAGTTAAAAATTCATAAAATTTTTTCTGTTCATACTTAAGGTTCAAAATTTTAACACGAGGTTATGTATAAGCTACTCTTCAAAAATCTTTAAAAAAATTTCTACCGGAAATAGAGGAAAAAATTTTATGACTGTTTGAAATTTAAATATTTACGAAATTGCATAAAATAGCGATTTATTCTCAAACGATTTTAAATATTTTTTATAATTCAAAAAGTATAAGTCGCAGATTTTTGAAATTTCTACCAGCTGTTAAGATTGGTATTTCCTTTATGTCATATTTTTTTCAAAATATTATATTGATTTTTAAGCCACTTATAGGCATTTAAAATATTCGATTTTTTTACATTTTTTTTTTATAATCGGTGATAAAAAAAATTTGGCTCGTACAAAATACTTGAAAATTTAATAGAAGATTCCACAGAAGTAGTTCTTAAAGTCATTCAAAAATTATTAAAATCCATAGGCACAATTTTTTTTTATAAGCGTTTGAACAGCGAATATTGACAAAAAATTACATGTAAAATATAATATACTGTATAATATTCTAGACTGACAAAGATATCGGTTTTTTTTTAAAATGCTCTAACTCAAAAATGAAAAATCGCAACAACTTGAAATTTTCACCAAATCTTTATATTGACGTTCTCTATACATGGTTAAGATTTCAAAGTATTTTAACATATTTTGACTTATTTATAGACAATTTATATTTTCGATTTTTGTTAAATTTTTGTTTTTAAACATCTATAAAATTTAATTGATTGAGCGAAAACTCTTGAAAATTTTATACTAGGTTTATAATAAGTTAAACTTATCGTAACTAAAAAATATCGGTGATCGGTTAACTCAATTTTTTTTTATAAGCCCTTAATTCTCAAATTTGTATAAAATGTGTAAAAATCACGATAATTTGCATGTTATTTTGTAGATAAAAATTCATAAAATTTTTTTTGTTCATACTTAAGGTTCAAAATTTTAACACTAGGTTATCTATGAGCTACTCTTCAAAAATCTTTAAAAAAATTTCTACCGGACTAAGAGGAAAAAATTGTACGACTGTTTGAAATTTAAATATTTACGAAATTGCATAAAATAGCGATTTATTCTCAGACGATTTTAAATATTTGTTATAATTCAAAAAGTATAAGTCACAGATTTTTGAAATTTCTACCAGCTGTTAAGATTGGTATTTCTTTTATGCAATATTTTTTTCAAAATATTATATTGATTTTTAAGCCACTTATAGTCATTTAAAATATTCGATTTTTTTACATTTTATTTTTATAATCGGTGATAAAAAAAATTTGGCTTCTACAAAATACTTGAAAATTTAATCGAAGATTCCACAGAAGTAGTTCTTAATGTCATTCAAAAATTATTAAAATCCATAGGCACAATTTTTTTTTATAAGTGTTTGAACATCGAATATTGACATAAAATTACATGTAAAATATAATATAATGTAGAATGTTCTAGACTGACAAATGATATCGGTTTTTTTAAAATGCCCTAACTCAAAAACGAAAAACCGCAACAACTTGAAATTATCATTAAATCTTTGTATTGACGTTTTCTATACATGGTTAAAATTTCAAAGTATTTTGACATATTTTGACTTATTTATAGACAATTTAAATTTTCGGTTTTTCTAAATTTTTCGTTTAAAAATAAAATATACTTATATAATATTTATAAATAACATTGTATTATATTCTAGACTAACATATGAACTCCGTTCAGAATCGTTATTCGTATACAATGATATCTATCATTGCATTCAAATTTAACAAAGCCATTATAATAATGACCTATCCTATAAGCGAGGTGCACTCCACCCCTAACTGTACAGCAGAGCGAGGCCCATCCGGTTTTTTATTTTGCTATAACTCAAAAACTTATCGAAGTATTTTGACTTTTATTGAGCTATTTATAGACAATTGAAATTTTCAATTTTTTTAAAATAACGATAAATTTTTTTTTGGCCGGCCAGAAAATCTTTAAAATTTAATACAAGGTTTTTTATAAGTTGTCCTTTAACAGATAAAAAAAATCTAAAATCGTAAGTCACAATTTTTTTTTATAAGTGCTCAAAGTTCCAATTTATACGAAATATGTAAAAATCACGATAATTTGCAAGTTATTTTGTAGATAAAAATTCATAAAATTTTTTCTGTTCATACTTAAGGTTCAAAATTTTAACACTAGGTTATCTATAAGCTACTCTTCAAAAATCTTTAAAAAAATTTCAACCGGAATTAGAGGAAAAAATTTTATGACTGTTTGAAATTTAAATATTTACGAAATTGCATAAAATAGCGATTTATTCTCAAACGATTTTAAATATTTTTTATAATTCAAAAAGTATAAGTCGCAGATTTTTGAAATTTCTACCAGCTGTTAAGATTGGTATTTCTTTTATGTAATATTTTTTTCAAAATATTATATTGTTTTTTAATCCACTTATAGGCATTTAAAATATTCGATTTTTTTACATTTTATTTTTATAATCGGTGATAAAAAAAATTTGGCTACTACAAAATACTTGAAAATTTAATAGAAGATTCCACAGAAGTAGTTCTTATTGTCATTCAAAAATTATTAAAATCCATAGGCACAATTTTTTTTTATAAGCGTTTGAACAGCGAATATTGACATAAAATTACATGTAAAATATAATATAATGTATTATATTCTAGACTGACAAACTATATTGCTGTATGCAACTGCCAACCCATCCTAATTGAAAAATATATTTATCGTTTCAAAATAAAATATACTTTTTACAATGTTTATAAATAACAATGTATTATATCCTAGACAAACATATCATCTCCGTTCAGAATCATTTTTCGTATACAATGATACCTATCATTGAATTCAAATTTAACAAATCCATTATAATGACCTATCCTGTGAAGAGTCGCACTCCACCCCCAAGTGTACAGCAGAGCGAGGCCCATCCGGTTTTTTATTTTTATTATATGTTATTATTTTTGAAATATTTTTTTATATATCTATTAATATATTTACTTTAGTTTTGTTAATACTAAGTGTATCAATATTATTTTACTACACAATTTATTTTTGGATTAAATATTAGATGGTCACTGCTGTAATAGTAGTGGTATTACTTTTATGTCGAAATTTCATTGGGTTATGGTTATATCATCCATAGGTTGCTTATAGCAAAGAATTAAAAACGTTTACAAAATAATTTTTTTTGGATTCTTGAAGTAATTATTGTTAATTTCATAATCACGAGATAGTATACTTACTCAAAATTTATATACCAATTGAAACTAAAATTAACTATCTAAATGTATTAGAAAAATAGTAAATAAATAAAATAAAAATTTTAAGTATTTGAACAAAATTTTGCACAATGAATCAATAGTAATGAAATGTTTTATAAAAGTATGTATTAGGCATTCATTATTTCCTATCACAATAATTCGTGCACAAACGATACACAAACGATCTGCTCCAACAGAATTTTAAAATTCCAAATTAGGGGGGCTATAGAAATAGACCCTATTTTGTGAACTCCTTTAAAATGAGAAATGGTATGCTCTGTTTGCATATTTTGCAGATATTTTTAATATTATTAACAGTCTAAACTTTTATTCCAAGTCCGGTGATATCAATATTACTAAAAATAAAATTATATTGAATTCCTTTAATGACCTTTCCACATTATCTTATTTTCTGTCCGTGCTATCCACACTGATGAACCCCTTCCTATCTCTCCTTACAGCTGTTTTACATAAACTTAATATACCAGAAATATTATTGTATTCAATGTTATATGCTATATCTTGTTTTGTGCTAACATGCAATCCTGTTATTATCTTATATCACTTATTATAATCTTTATATTTATATTATTATGTAATCTTATCTGCTGTATTATATATTAACTGTAATTGTTGAGCTGTAATGGTTTTATATCGAAAGCTAATAAAATTGAAATTAAAAAAAAAAAAAAAACAGTGTAAACACTAACATGCAAGAAAGTGAAGAAATTATTTTAACTTTTACAGATATTCTTTTACCTTATCAAAAACAAATTGTCATGTAGAAAAGGAAAGTTACTGATAATAATTTTGAAACGTTTCCGTTGATATCAAATAATGCTGCAACAAAATTGGCAGATATTAAAACTAAGAAAAAAGAAAAATCATTCTCTAACACACTCCAATTTATATGGTTATGTTAAAAATGTTTGTGCATGTATCAAGGATCCGTAGGATACTAAAAGTTTCTAACTATACTTAATTATGTATTCATAATTCAGGGAAGTCCATGCATACGAGTTTTTAAAACATAATGTTCTTGACTATTGTAGTAAGGCCATTACTCGTACGTAAGGCTTACTCTCACACTAATGTAATTTCGTTTCACATATTTATGTGAAATTAATGTAAAATTAATTCAGTGTATTTTAGCATTAAGCAATCATTGTAATTATTATATGTTAAGTTCATAAATTATTTATTTTTTCAGAACCTTCGTTCATGAAACATATAATCTATAATTACTTAAGTATTTGGTACAAATTAAAAATTGTATGTAATAAAAATGGCTACACGTAACGTGAAACTTAAACTAATTGTAATATTAATTTTAATATTTATGCTCATTGTTATGTAATTAATCATAATTATTCAGTTATTAATTAAATACACTAATTAATATTTTTATTTTTCTTTCATTTGTCCAACTTTGCTTTGACTAATCTTACTAGGCACAACCCACACTGACAAGTATAAAAAAAAATCCATTTTGACACCTCTTAGTAACAGAAAATTTTGAGTTGATACATCATATGGTCACAAGTGTTGTATTATAAGAAACATTGTTGAAGTACAAAAATAAAAAAACCGTGTCACAACAACCGAACCGAAATGGATGTAGCTGTAGAAATAACTAACAGATTTCGATTACAGTTTATTTCATATGCTGTAATTTCCGTGGTTGTTGCTCTATGGTGTTGCTACAAATGGAAAAGAAGGAACATTGATAGATTGGCAGCCAAACTATCAGGACCTCCATCCTACCCGATCATTGGCTCAGGACTTGAGTTTCTCGGATTACTACAACGTAAGTTACAAATAATTATTGTACATAGGTCATTTTAAAAGATGATCGAACAATATTTATAATTAGTATTATAAATACTAATACTAATACTAATCCAATACGGATTGGTTTTTAGATTCTGAACGGAGTGAAGAATGTATTGATTTTACAATGATGTGTGTATTTTATTTTTTTTTTTTTTTGTGTCTGTCGACACGATTTGGGGCAGTAAAAAAGCTTCGATTGCCTTATGTAGCAACTTTTCTGAAAGGAAAGTGAATCTATTTGGTACTTTGGGGGGTCAAAAGTAAAAAATTTCCAATATTTTTTAAATGCGACGGAAAAAACCATAAAAAAATTTGGGAAAAACGGGAGTTTTTACGCAAAACCAGTTTTCGACATAATCAAATTTTTTATTTTGCTATAACTCAAAAACTAATCGATATAAATACTTAAAATTTTCACCAAATTTTTAGATTAGCATTCTCTATACAACGTTAAATTTTCAAAGTATTTTGACTTTTATTTAGCTATTTATAGACAATTGAAATTTTCAATTTGTTTAAGTATTTTTTTTTAAAATAACGATAAAATTTTTTTTGGCCGGCCAGAAAATCTTTAAAATTTAATACAAGGTTTTTTATAAGTTGTCCTTTAACAGATAAAAAAAATCTAAAATCGTAAGTCACAATTTTTTTTTATAAGTGCTCAAAGTTCCAATTTATACGAAATATGTAAAAATCACGATAATTTGCAAGTTATTATGTAGATAAAAATTCATAAAATTTTTTCTGTTCATACTTAAGGTTCAAAATTTTAACACTAGGTTATGTATAAGCTACTCTTCAAAAATCTTTAAAAAAATTTCTACCGGAATTTGAGGAAAACATTTTATGACTGTTTGAAATTTAAATATTTACGAAATTGCATAAAATAGCGATTTATTCTCAAACGATTTTAAATATTTTTTATAATTCAAAAAGTATAGGTCGCAGATTTTTTAAATTTCTACTAGCTGTTAAAATTGGTATTTCCTTTATGTCATATTTTTTTCAAAATATTATATTGATTTTTAAGCCACTTATAGGCATTTAAAATATTCGATTTTTTTACATTTTTTTTTTATAATCAGCGATAAAAAAAATTTGGCTCGTACAAAATACTTGAAAATTTAATAGAAGATTCCACAGAAGTAGTTCTTAAAGTCATTCAAAAATTATTAAAATCCATAGGCACAATTTTTTTTTATAAGCGTTTGAACAGCGAATATTGACATAAAATTACATGTAAAATATAATATAATGTATAATATTCTACACTGACAAAGATATCGGTTTTTTTTAAAATGCTCCAACTCAAAAACGAAAAACTGCAACAACTTGAAATTTTCACCAAATCTTTATATTGACATTTTCTATACATGGTTAAGTTTTCAAAGTATTTTGACATATTTTGATTTATTTATAGACAATTTTTCTAAATTTTTCGTTTCAAAATAAAATATACTTATTACAATATTTATAAATAACAATGTATTATATTCTAGACTAACATATCATCTCCGTTCAGAATCGTTTTTCGTATACAATGATACCTATCATTGAATTCAAATTTTACAAATCCATTATAATGACCTATCCTATGAAGAGTTGCACTCCACCCCCAAGTGTACAGCAGAGCGAGGCCCATGCGGTTCTTTTTTAAACTGACTTGGTTGGTGCGACAATATTTATAATTAGTGTCGCACCAACCAAGTCAGTTTAAAAAAACCAATCCGTATTGGGCTTTGCTCCTCATCCCTATTATATATAATTTTAGAAATTTGTTAATAATTATATTATATTTACTAAGACATTAAATTTTTCTTTTATTTAATCTTCAACTAAATCGGCTGAATGTTAATATATTGAATATTAATTTAAATAAAATATAGGTTCTCGACTTATTCAATAGAATTATATTTAAATATATAAAATACACATCTTTACTACAATCACTATTTATTTAATAACGAATATAATTATTATTATTGCAAGGCTTAAGCATTATAATTATGCACACTGAGACTTAATTAAAATTTTGAAAATAAATATAAATTAATATAATAAAGTATTTAAAATGTCTTCAATTGTCTGTGATGTTATGGATAATACGAAAGCTAATAGACAGTAGACTATATTATTTTATAGATTATTTTCAATATTTTTCTCATAGTAGAATTATGATATACATAATTTCGGGCCAAGGATCCAACAACCCACGAAAAAAATCACCTATAACAGCTATAACCCTTATACCCTCAAGTGGGCACCACTACAAATAATTTTAAGGCATCACTACAACCAGTGTGTTCCTAAACAACCTCGATTATACATGATCAGGTTGTTCATCTGATTGAAAGTTAAGGTATACAGATTAAAAACGAAAGGCCGGACAGTATCATAGAAAAGAGATCATGATGGAATGATGTGTCAAAGTTATGATTTAATTATCGACATTATCCTGGTTTTTAGTTCATGATAATAATTTATTATTATTTTTTATTAATAATTTTATTAAATGTTTTAAATTATTGAATAAATATATGAACTTTCTTGATTTATGAATGGTCTATCACATAATGTAATGATCAAGGCCCGGAAATTCATTTACTAAAATCTACCGAAATATGAATTCATTTATGCTCTTTAAAATCCCTTAATTTTTATTTATTTTTTTTTTTAAATAATAAATACAAAGAAATCAAATTATTAAGCTACTTACGATTTTTATTTCAATTTCTTTGACTGGTAATTAAAAAAAATTAATTAGTTAAAAGAGTTCCTTCAGTTTCTATAAAGATGACAGGTGGGTGACGAGTACCATCGGTCACTTTTCATATCGCGGACTCTAGTAATGATAAATTTAATACAATTATATGTAAAAACCATAATAATAAAAATAAAATGAAAAAATTGTCTGTTGTTAATATTCAAAGAAAAGGCTTGTTCATAACTACTTATATGATTTATAGTGTCAAGCAAAAGTTAAAGAGGATTTAAAATTAATTTTCTTCTATCAAGATCATCCTTTGAAGTTAGTTACTTTTTTATAAATTTATAATCAAAACTTACCTATCTCAATGGGTAACTTCATGATTATGATAATAAAATTATATCATCTAGCGCACCATCGAATCTAAGACTTCTATTCTTGTATATTAATGTTCTAAAAAATAGAAACCTAAGCATATAATTTAGTTGAGGGATAATTCAATTAATCTAGTAGATATTTCCTTGGTATCAGGTTAATCAAATTTGACTAGAAAAATTAAAATTCATGAGATTTGTCTTCGGATTGTTAATTGAGGTTGTCGAAGAACACATGGAATGTAAATTTTATAATAATACGCAATAATTTATGAGATTTCAGAAACGATGGATATAATAAATAGAATGGTCTTACAGTATGGTCCTGATCCATCAAAATTTGGTTGGGTACATATTTATGAGTACTCGTAATGAAACCAGAAGACGTGCAAGTAATGTTATTTTTCTGATTTATATAATAAATGACATGTTTAAAATTTACCAATTCGATATGTTCCTTCCAATATTCAAAAAATTAAATTGAGTAAATTGTTAAGTAATCAGCAAATTATTTATTCATACAGTTATTAATTATGCGAAATTTTAAATTTTTTAGCAAACAACAATAAAAATAAATATTTATTTGTAATTTCCTACATATATTAACTTAAATTTATAGCGTTTATTTGTTATAGATTGTATTAAATAATTCCAAGGCTCTGAAAAAAGGATTTATGTATAGATTTTTTAAAAAAATAACCGGCGATGGTTTATTCACAGCTCCTGGTAAGTTTAATTTGTATATTATTGGTAACTATTATTAAATTCTACTATGGAACATAAATAGAAAAAAGGAGAAAAAATCATAATTTATAATTTATAAATAAAAATAACTAATTATTAGATTTCCTTTAAATGAACTTGATGATATATTATTAAATTTATTAAATTTTGCTTTATTTCTTTAATGATTTTAGTTGATAAATGGCGAGTACATCGTCGTTTAATTTCTCCCGTATTCAACGCCAATTGCTTGAATCAGTTTCTTCCTGTATTTAACCAGAAGAACGAAATTATGATTAAAAATTTAAATAAAGAAGTGGGTGAAATACAATCATTTGACCTCTGGGACTATATTGCACCGAATGCTGTTGATACGATTTGCCGTAAGTACATTAATCGTATTTAATCTTTGTTTTACTTAATAATATAAAGTATATGCATTTCATGTGCTTAGAAACAATGATGGGTTACAATATAAATACACAGTTAAATAATGATATGGATTTCATGGACACCTTGACTATGTAAAAGATAATTATTAAAATATAATATATTACACGCAGTTAATATACCTTAATTTGGATTAATTTTAGAGTATCAGAATTAGGAGGTACGAGGGTGTACAAACCATGGCTTTATCCAGATTATATATTCTCAATTTATCTCAAGCTTAAAGGTTTGCAAAATATCTTCAAGAAAACGAAAAATTTTCCAAATCAAGTAAGGTTCAAAAATAAATCTCAAGCTCTACTCAAGACATAAGTGTTGAATGAATTATATTTTAAACGTTTAGATAATCGAAGAAAAAAAAGAAGCATACGCACAGTGGAAAATAGCAAATAAAACAAATGATTTAGATCATTCTATTAATGGAGGCGAAAGTGAGTTATTATCCATAGCAAATATATTGAGTAATATCTAATTAAATTATATTATTCGTTTTATTATATTTGTAACTTTGTAACTGGTATAGGAAAACAATTGAAGGTGTTTTTAGATATTTTATTAGAATTGAAAGAAGCTGGTGTAAATATATCTGATAAAGATATTGAAGATGAGGTGGTCACAATGTTATACGCTGTATGCTTTTATTTACAAGTAGTTTGTTTAAGAACTGCTTCAATATTAATTATAAATTGAACTTTCAGGGCATTGAAACTGGTGCTGTTACTGTATGTTTTTGTCTTTTATTATTAGCCATTCATCCAGATATTCAAGTAAGTAAACACATTTAGAAAGTTTATATTATATAATTCTGTATTTATTTTATTATCACTACCATCTATAATATTTTGTTTTATATTTATAAATACATAGTATAGAAAACATCCTAGAAACTGTGATGATAATTTTTAAATACTTATAGTTGACAGTTATTGTAGTTAAATCACTAATTATATCATTGTCTATAACCATAGGTTTTAAATAAGGTTAATCATTGACAAGATAAACAATTAATACTAAGTTAATTTACAATAAACTAATTTTATTGAGAAAAAAAATTGGGGAATAATTTGATAATATCGAAACTTTTTAATAATATATTCGAAACTAATTTAATATTGACCTGGCAACACTTCCATTTCTTCGTGAACTATCGTCAAGCGACAACCACGATTATTACGATTTATTGCCTGTAAGACGTTATACTTATACGTAAGGTAAGAATATACTTTAAATAATTGTTATTATTAGCCATTAGGTTATCTTAAATACATTATACACTAGGTGATTCGAACGCGGATGCGCAATTAATCGCTCAGAATTAAACTTACGTACATACATGATGTTTCTGAAATGCGTGAGTACGTGGTATACGCATATTCACTGTGATGCCACTGTCATCTCAATGAAGATTTTTTTGAAATTCGATTTATAACTTCAAAATCTGGATATTTTAAAATTATTATTGGAATATTATGTTAAATGTTAAAATAAACACATAGCCGTATTTTTTGCAAAATTCTCAAACGAATCGAGATGTCGCATTTTATTTTATATTTATTATAGTGAATTGATCGTACTCCTTATGGCTTACATAAGGAACATTAATTATTGATTTGATTAGAGTTCAATTCAATACTTGTCATTGAACGATACTTAAAATATTAAAACTTGTTATTATTATTTTTGGACAATGGCCCAATGGCCGTTTTGTCACGTTGAATCGCAATAGTTTAATTTTGGGAGAGAACGCGGGAAAATGTTATTCTTATCCATGTAATATTTTATATTTGTATACATACTTTTTAATAATTATTAAAAAACAATTTTATTAAATAAACAAAAAAGTTAATAATAAATACGTTATTGTAGAATAGGAGAAACTCCAGTATTAATTGGGCACCTAAAATGTCCATAAATCTATAGTTGTCGTACTAAAAATGTATACGCGCCTGCTGAAAGGTTAATGTACATTTTTCAAGTATTTTAATATATTTAGTTTCTATGGATTCGAAAAAGAAAAAGAAGAGTGGTTACGAATTTCGGGTGGCCAAGAAAATGAAAGCATTTCAAATGTCTAATAATTCTTCTCAAAAAATTACTCATTTGTTGTCGGAGAATCAAGCCAAACTTCCTTAGAAAACCCAAAACTAGATGAACGAGATGAGATCAACGAAATTCAGAATGAAAAACTAGAGTTAGCAGAATTGGAAAAAATACATGAAATAACAACAACTGAAGTTAAAGTAAAATAATCAAATGTATATTTTCTTAAATATAAAAATCAAGATGCGAAAATCAATGAAAATTCAAAAGAAGTATTGGTAGAAACAATAGAAATAAGACAAGAACATCATCAAAATATAACAGGCGAAATTGTGCAAAAATTATTCGCTTATGAAAAAATCGAATTATTAAATAAAAAACAATATAAATATTTTTCTTTTTGAAGAACCCTGTCCGCAGCGCCAATTGTTACGTGCCACCGGCTAGATTTCAACTTGTGCAGTCGATGATGAATTTTAATTTAATAAAATGTGAGACTTTAACTTTTACAATACGTTTATTTAAATAATTCAAAGTGTTATAACAATTCATAAAACAGAGTGACGTGAAGTTGCTTGCAGTTCCGTGACTAGAACTCATCTGATTTGTGGTTGATTCGGACCCTCTTTTATATGGCTCGATTGACGTCATTGGAAAGCTGCACCCGGTTGTTTGGTGATTTCCAGGAATAGGGGTATGACCTTACACGATGCTTCGTAGAACTGCCGCACCTGATTATCTGGTTAATTCCTTTTTTATGGTGCTGTTGCCCTCGCTGTTTAAATGCTGACTCGACCTTATCATCTTTAATTAGTACATTTGTAATACCTAGTATTCCTGATTAATTTAATTACCCTTTGTTATTTATACATTTGTATTACACAGTTTTTCTAGTTAACTATTATTATTTTAGATATGACCAGCATAAAGATTATTCTTAATATAAGGTATATATCATTATTCCCCGTATTCTAAATATACACATAATCGTAATATATTACATGATGTATGGAGGCCCATAACACTGCCAATCTATCAAAAGCCCTTCGCTTCCATTTGTAGCGACATCACAGAACAACAAACATAGAAATTACAGCATATAAAATAAACTGTAATCGAAGCCGGCTGGTTAATTCAACGGCTACATCCATTTCGGTTCTTGTGATATTGTTTTTATTTTTTTGTATTTTAACAGTGGTTCTTATAATACAGTGCCATTAAAATACTTATGTTTTATTATATTATGACAAAGGTTTGACAATTGAAAAAATTATAAAAAAATAAAATGAAAATAACATATAACAGTTACAACGTAACGTTATGTAACTCATATCAAGAATTGAAGAGGAAGGCTAGTGATAGAGAAACATGGAAATTGCTGCAAACCAATCATTAGAGTGAATACTGCAGAGAGAGAGAGAGAGAGAGAGAGTTACAACGATTGCTTAAAGATGAACTAAATTGAATTACAGTAAAACCTCGTTAAGACGCTCTCGAAGGGGAAATCGTAAAACTGCGCAATATGCGGGATAGCGTTATAGGCGATATCCCGCCTATTACGCTCTTATAGCGTTATAGGCGATACCCGCCTATTAAAAGCGTTTTAAATGTGATATGTAGATAGAATAAATTAGAAAAATGTTCATAGTGTGACTTGTTATGTATTACACAGTAACATAAGTTGTATTTAAAATTAATAATAAAAAAACATCAAATATACATACAATAAAATTATTAGGAACATATTTTATAATTATGTATTATTTTCTTGGATTAAAAAAAGTGGTAATGGTTGGTTGTTTCAATACATTATTCTTATATTTATTCAATGCCTGAAAAAGCGTTTTTTTCAATTTCTTTCCGGTTTTTCAATATGGTCCGCAACGAAGAGGAGGGCAATCTTAATTGGTCGGCAATTTGTTGTTTATTGAATACACCAATTTTTTCATCATACAGTTTAATAATTCTCAATTTATCGTCAATAGACAAAGCTTTCCTTTTCACTCCGGCACTACTAGATGACGTAGACGCACTCGTCATTTTAAACCACACACGAATAACAATAAACAAAACATACAAATTATAAATCTGCGTGTGATGTCACGTGTACACTTCAACGTCCGATCATATAACTAACGTACGTACCTACGTACTAACGAAATATAGTAAGAGTATAAACCACATCAAGATGTTAATAATAAATATCAATTACTCGGTCGATAATAGATAAACGTTTCAACGAAATTCTTATCGCCGATTGTATTAATCGGTTTTTTTTTCTATTTTAAAAGGTTTGAGAAGCCAGCAATTAGAGCGTATTATGCGGGATTACGTATTATGCTGTGGCGTATTAAGCGTGTTTTTTTCAATGTTAAAAGTGTACAATTACCTGGGACCGGGAAAAATCCGCGTGTTAAGCGGGATGGCGTATTAAACGGGAGCGTCTTAACGAGGTTTTACTGTATTTAACATTAATTAATTTATTAAATTTATACAGACCTTTTTTCGCATATTACATTTTCGATTATTTAACATTAATTAATTTATTAAATTTATATTGACCTTTTTTCGCATATTAAATTTTCGATAACAAATAAAATATGACCCAATTACTTATAATATGGTGATTATACATACATATTTATTTGTCTATTGTTCAGAAATAATTCGTTTGCGATTCACACTGTTAAACCGGTATAGTAGGCCATAACGACCTACAATAAGTAAAATGAGGTTATCGATATCAATATTTTTAATTCTACCACATAGTCAGACATTATAACGAATAAAAAAATAAATAAAATTGTACATGGTATTTATATACTATTCAAAATCCACTCTATATATCGCTAAACCTATATAATGTATTATATAATTATTGTTATTGTTATTCACATTATAATACCTATTTTGCTACCTGCTTATTACAATTTACAAAAACAAAATTATACATCTACACTTATATATATATAGTCACATTGCTAATGCCATACGAATAAATAAATAAGTATACTATTCCAATTATAATAAATGTATTATTTATATTATTGTATATTTATTTTAATTATAATGAAAAAAATAAACGGATGGGCCTCGCTCTGCTGTACAGTTAGGGGTGGAGTGCACCTCGCTTATAGGATAGGTCATTATTATAATGGATTTGTTAAATTTGAATGCAATGATAGATATCATTGTATACGAATAACGATTCTGAACCGAGTTCATATGTTTGTCTAGGATATAATACATTGTTATTTATAAACATTGTAAAAAGTATATTTTATTTTGAAACGATAAATATATTTTTCAATTAGGATGGGTTGGCAGTTGCATACAGCAATATAGTTTGTCAGTCTAGAATATAATACATTATATTATATTTTACATGTAATTTTATGTCAATATTCGCTGTTCAAACGCTTAGAAAAAAAAATTGTGCCTATGGATTTTAATAATTTTTGAATGACAATAAGAACTACTTCTGTGGAATCTTCTATTAAATTTTCAAGTATTTTGTAGTAGCCAAATTTTTTTTATCACCGATTATAAAAATAAAATGTAAAAAAATCGAATATTTTAAATGCCTATAAGTGGATTAAAAAACAATATAATATTTTGAAAAAAATATTACATAAAAGAAATACCAATCTTAACAGCTGGTAGAAATTTCAAAAATCTGCGACTTATACTTTTTGAATTATAAAAAATATTTAAAATCGTTTGAGAATAAATCGCTATTTTATGCAATTTCGTAAATATTTAAATTTCAAACAGTCATAAAATTTTTTCCTCTAATTCCGGTAGAAATTTTTTTAAAGATTTTTGAAGAGTAGCTTATAGATAACCTAGTGTTAAAATTTTGAACCTTAGGTATGAACAGAAAAAATTTTATGAATTTTTATCTACAAAATAACTTGCAAATTTTCGCAATTTTTACATA
Organism: Sipha maydis; assembly: GCA_034509805.1. Taxonomy (NCBI): domain Eukaryota; kingdom Metazoa; phylum Arthropoda; class Insecta; order Hemiptera; family Aphididae; genus Sipha; species Sipha maydis. The sequence continues at coordinate 16,467 of JASXSY010003084.1, read as the reverse complement.
TTTCGTATAAATTGGAACTTTGAGCACTTATAAAAAAAAATTGTGACTTACGATTTTAAATTTTTTTTTTATCAGTTAAGGAACAACTTATAAGAAACCTTGTATTAAATTTTCAAGATTTTCTGGCCGGCCAAAAAAATTTTATCGTTATTTTAAAAAAAAATACTTAAAAAAATTGAAAATTTCAATTGTCTATAAATAGCTCAATAAAAGTCAAAATACGTTGAAAATTTAGCGGTAGATAGAGAACGCTAATCTAAACATTTGGTGAAAAATTCAAGTATTTACATCGATTAGTTTTTGAGTTATAGCAAAATAAAAAATTTGATTATGTCGAAAACTGGTTTTGCGTAAAAACTCCCGTTTTTCCCTCATTTTTTTAGGGTTTTTCCCGTCGCATTTAAAAAATATTGAAAATTTTTTAGTTTTGACCCCCCAAAGTACCAAATAGATTCACTTTCCTTTTAGAAAAGTTGCTATATAAGGCAATCGAAGCATTTTTACTGCCCCAAATCGTGTCGACAGACACAAAAAAAAAAAAAAAACACACATCATTGTAAAATCAATATATTCTTCACTCCATTCAGAATCTAGGTATACATACCATTGTTAGATAATTAATCATAACTATTCAGTTATTAATTAGAAACACTAATTAATTTTTTTTTGTTTTTCTTTCATTTGTCCAACCTTGCTTTAAATAATCGAGCTAGACACAATCCACACTAACATGTATAAAAGAGTTAATCCATTTTGACACCTCTTAGTAACAGAAAATTGTGAGTTGCAACATCATATAGTCACAAGCAATAAGTATTTTAATGGTGTTGTATTATAAGAATCATTGTTGAAGTACAAAAATAAAAAAACCGTGTCACACGAACCGAAATGGATGTCGCTGTAGAAATAACTAACAGATTTCGATTACAGTTTATTTCATATGCTGTAATTTCCGTGGTTTTTGCTCTATGGTGTCGCTACAAATGGAAAAGAAGGAACATTGATAGATTAGCAGCCAAACTATCAGGACCTCCATCCTACCCGATGATTGGCACAGGGATCGTTGTTCTTGGATTAAAACAACGTAAGTTACAAATAATTATTGTATATAGGTCATTTTAAAAGATGATCAAACAACATTTATAATTAGTGTCGCACCAACCAAGTCAGTTTAAAAAAAGAACCGGATGGGTCTCGCTCTGCTGTACAGTTAGGGGTGGAGTGCACCTCGCTTATAGGATAGGTCATTATTATAATGGATTTGTTAAATTTGAATGCAATGATAGATATCATTGTATACGAATAACGATTCTGAACGGAGTTCATATGTTAGTCTAGAATATAATACAATGTTATTTATAAATATTACATAAGTATATTTTATTTTTAAACGAAAAATTTAGAAAAACCGAAAATTTAAATTGTCTATAAATAAGTCAAAATATGTCAAAATACTTTGAAATTTTAACCATGTATAGAAAACGCCAATATAAAGATTTAATGATAATTTCAAGTTGTTGCGGTTTTTCGTTTTTGAGTTAGGGCATTTTAAAAAAACCGATATCATTTGTCAGTCTAGAACATTCTACATTATATTATATTTTACATGTAATTTTATGTCAATATTCGCTGTTCAAACGCTTATAAAAAAAAATTGTGCCTATGGATTTTAATAATTTTTGAATGACATTAAGAACTACTTCTGTGGAATCTTCTATTAAATTTTCAAGTATTTTGTACGAGCCAAATTTTTTTTATCACCGATTATAAAAAAAAAATGTAAAAAAATCGAATATTTTAAATGCCTATAAGTGGCTTAAAAATCAATATAATATTTTGAAAAAAATATGACATAAAGAAAATACCAATCTTAACAGCTGGTAGAAATTTCAAAAATCTGCGACTTATACTTTTTGAATTATAAAAAATATTTAAAATCGTTTGAGAATAAATCGCTATTTTATGCAATTTCGTAAATATTTAAATTTCAAACAGTCATAAAATTTTTTCCTCTAATTCCGGTAGAAATTTTTTTAAAGATTTTTGAAGAGTAGCTTATACATAACCTCGTGTTAAAATTTTGAACCTTAAGTATGAACAGAAAAAATTTTATGAATTTTTAACTACAAAAAAACTTGCAAATTATCGTGATTTTTACATATTTCGTATAAATTGTAACTTTGAGCACTTATAAAAAAAAATTGTGACTTACGATTTTAGATTTTTTTTTATCAGTTAAGGAACAACTTATAAGAAACCTTGTATTAAATTTTCAAGATTTTCTAGGCAGCCAAAAAAATTTTATCGTTATTTAAAAAAAAAATACTTAAAAATATTGAAAATTTCAATTGTCTATAAATAGCTTAATAAAAGTCAAAATACTTTGAAAATTTAATGGTGTATAGAGAACGCTTATCTAAACATTTGGTGAAAATTTCAAGTATTTACATCGATTAGTTTTTGAGTTATAGCAAAATAAAAAATTTGATTATGTCGAAAACTGGTTTTGCGTAAAAACTCCCGTTTTTCCCAAATTTTTTTATGGTTTTTCCCGTCGCATTTAAAAAATATTGGAAATTTTTAACTTTTGACCCCCCAAAGTACCAAATAGATTCACTTTCCTTTCAGAAAAGTTGCTACATAAGGCAATCGAAGCATTTTTACTGCCCCAAAACGTGTCGACAGACACAAAAAAAAAAAAAAAAAAAAAAAAAAACACACATCATTGTAAAATCAATACATTCTTCACTCCGTTCAGAATCTAAAACCAACCCACAGTAGGCTTTGCCCCTCATCCCCATTATAATATAATTAGAATTATATATTATATATTAAATAGTTTTATAACTTTGTTAATAATTATATATAAATATATATATATCTATAATATTATAATATATTATTATTATATATTATAGCCGAGAACCTATATTTTATTAAAAATTAATATTCAATATATTAATGTTCAGCCGATTTAGTTGAAGATTAAATAAAAGAAAAATTGAACGTCTTATTAAATATATTATAACTTTGTTAATAATTATAATATATTTAATAAGATATTCAATTTTTCTTTTATTTAATCTTCAACTAAATCGGCTGAACATTAATATATTGAATATTAATTTTAATAAAATATAGGTTCTCGGCTTATTATTCAAAAGAATTATACAGTGGAACCTCGATAACTCAAATCGGTATGGGGCGAAAAAAAAATTCGAGCTATCGAAAATTCGACTTATGGAAAACCTCGATAACTCGAATCGACAAAGAATTTCGAGTTATCGAAAATATTTTTTTTTTCATTTTAAAACACAAATACATACATACTTAATTTTATAATTTTATTTATTCATGTACATATTTACTAATAAATGTATAATATATGTAGGTATGTATATTGTATTAAAATCAAAAAAAAATATATTCTATATAAAAGTATTTAGCAATAAAGTATGTATGTATAAATTGTTTGTAAAAAAAGAAAATACAATGTAATAAATAAAGTAGAATTTTTTTTTTAAAAAATAAGATATTTTTGATTATTTTTTATTGTTATTTATAATAATACACTTAGTTATTTAACCTTCGAGTTATCAAGGTATGTATGTGTTATATGTACATACATAATATAATATTTAATATGTCATATATTATATTATTATATAAATTCGAGTTATAAGCCGAAATTCGACTAAAAATATTTCGACTTGTAGAAAAATTCGAGTTAGCGAAATTCGAATTATCGAAAAAATTTATCACACATATCATATATTGCAAGGCCGGGGCCAAGGCATTGCTTCGAATTATCGAAAATTCGACTTATAGAGGTACTAGTTATCGAGGTTCCGCTGTATTTAAATATATAAAATACACATCTTTACTACAATCACTATTTATGTAATAACGAATATAATTATTATTATTGCAAGGCTTAAGCATTATAATTATGCACACTGAGACTTAATTAAAACATTTGTAAAGAAATATAAATTAATATAATAAAGTATTTAAAATATGCTGCTATTATTGGCAAATTTCTTCTATGGTCTGTGATGTTATGGATAATACGAATGCTAATAGACAATAGACTATACTATTCTATAGTTTATTTTCAAAATTTTTCTCAAAGTAGAATTATACATAATTTCGGGCCAAGGATCTAACCAACCACGAAAAAAATCAGGTATAATAACTACTACCCTTATACCCTCTAGTGGGCACCACTACAAATAATTTTATGAAAATACTCGTGTGTTCCTAAACAACCTCGATTATGCATGATCAGGTAGTTTATCTGATAGAAAGCTAAGGTATAAAAACAAAAGGCGGAACAGAATCATAGGAAAGAGACCATGATGGAATGATATTTACTACATAAATGAGGAATGGAACAAACCCCTCTATGCTCTTGCGGAATCGAATAAACTATCAAGCATAATGTGGAAGAATGTCCAATTACAAAATTTGAAGGAGGAATAGCAAAATTACAAGACGCTAAAATAGAGGCAATTAATTAGCTAACCAATCTAGAAATACCACTCTAATAAACAACAAAGTTCCTGGCCCAGTTATCTTTAAATTTAGAATAGTTTTTGACACATTTTAAAAGCTGCTATGTTATTGTAATTTTAAGCTTAAATTTATCTAATACCTATTTATTGTTATAATTTCTTACTCATTTATCATGGTTAAATGTATCTCTGTCTACTTTATTGTATTTAACTAACATTTATATTTATAACTAAGCCGATAAGTCATATGCAAAATAAATAAATAAAATAATAATTGTATTAAATGTTTTAAATTGTTGAATAAATATATAAACTTTCTTGATTTATGAATGGTCTATCACATAATGTAATAATTAGGGCCCGGAAATTCATGTACTAAAAACTACCGAAATATGAATGCATTTATGCTCTTTAATTTGCCCTTATTTTTATTTCTTTTATTTTTTTAATTTAGAAGTACAAATAAATCAAACTATTAACCTACTTACGATCTTTATTTCAATTTTATTGACTGGTAATCAAAAAAATTATTTAATTTACATTTTTAGACATTACGAATCATAATCAACGGCTTTAATAAATCTTAAATTTAATCGATCGCCGATTATCGACCAATATATTTTTATACATGGAAAAACTCCGCTCGAATGCTCGAATTTCTTCTCCCAGCATATTTTTTGAAATTTTAAATAGTGTATTAAAGCCCAGATTCTTCTCAATAATTTGTTCATATTTTTTATAAATTGTATGGCTTTGAAACATTTTACTGTATTTAATTTATTTTCTTCATTCTTCACAATTTTGATTGCATCAGTTAAAAGAGTTCCTTAAGTTTTTATAAATGTAATAGTAATAGGTAGAAATCCATAATATGTATAAATAAAAACTACAATTAATTTCAAATCTGTTTCTAACATGTGTTTATAACTTGCCGTGTGCCTAATGTTTAAAAATTACAGCTACGTGATGCAGTTTGAAAATTTAAGGCTAATGGTTGGTATATGACGGGCGGGTGACGAGTACCATCGGTCACTTTTCATATCGCGGACTCTAGTAATGATAAATTTAATACAATTATATGTAAAATCGATAATAATAAAAATAAAATGAAAAAATTGTCTGTTGTTTATATTCAAAGAAAAGGCTTGTTCATAACTACTTATATGAGTTATAGTGTCAAGCAAAACTTAAAGAGGATTTCAAATTAATTTTCTTCCATCAAGATTATCCGATTAAGTTAGTTACTTATTTATAAATTTATATTTAAAACTTACCTATCTCAGTTGGTATGGCTAAATGTTGTTTTCACTTCATGATTATGATAATAAAATTACATCGTCTAGCACACCATCGAATCTAAAACTTCTATACTAGTATATTAGTGTACTAGAAAATAGAAGCCTGTGCGTATATTTAGTTGAGTGATAATTCAATTAATCTAATAGGCATCACTTTGGTATCAGGTTAATCAAATTTGACTAGAAAAATTAAAATTCATCAGATTTGTCTTCGGATAGTTGATTGAGGTTGTCGAGGTTCACATGGAATGTACATTTTATAATAACACGCAATACTTTTTGAAATTTCAGAAACGATAAATATTTTAAATAGATTGGTCTTACAGCATGGTCCGGAACCATTCAACATTTGGTTGGGTACATATATATGCGTATTCGTAATTAAACCAGAAGACGTGCAAGTAATATTTATTTACTGATTTATATAATATATTATATACAGACTTGGGTAAAATACTTTTTAAAAGTATTTAGAATAAATACTCGAATACTTACAAAAATAGTATTCCGAATATGTATTCAAATACTTTATACAAATTGTATTCCGAATATATTATTTAGAATTTTTCAAAAATATTCCGAATACTTTTAAAATACTTCTAGTTTTTCATACTATAAAAATTATAGATATCATGATAATTATTTGAAATCGTAGACTAAATATATGTTAATTTATTGCATTTTTATGTTATATAATTGTTATAGATTATGATTTACAACAATTATAAAAATCTGATAAGAGCCTATATCTACAAGATATGACGAAGAAGTAATAAAATCGTTTAAAAAAAGAGATGATTTAATGTTTAGAAGGTATTTGAAATAATGTATTCAGAATACTCGTTATAAGTATTGAAAATACTTTATTGAATACTTCCAAAAAAAGTATTTAAAAAGTATTTGAAATACTTAAAAAGTATTCTGAATACAGTATTCCGAATATTGTATTCGGAATACTACCCAAGTATGATTATATATTTAAAATTTTCCAATTCGATATGATATTCAAAAAATTTAATTGAATAATTTTTTTAGTAATCAGTAAATTTTTTATTCGTACAGTTATTAATTATGCGAAGATTTTGATTCTTTAGTTAATAATAATAAAATATATATTTATTTGTAATTTCCTACATATATTTACATACATTTATAGCGTTTATTTGTTATAGATTGTATTAAATAGTTCCAAAGCTCTAGAAAAAGGATTTATGTATAGATTTTTTAAAAAAATAACCGGCGATGGTTTATTCACAGCTCCTGGTAAGTTTAATTTGTATATTATTGGTAACTATTATTAAATTCTACTATGGAACATAAATAGAAAAAAGGAGAAAAAATTATAATTTATAATTTATAAATAAAAATAACTAATTATTAGATTTCCTTTAAATGAACTTGATGATATAAATTTTGCTTTATTTCTTTAATGATTTTAGTTGATAAATGGCGAGTACATCGTCGTTTAATTTCTCCTGTATTCAACGCTAACCTTTTGAATCAGTTTCTCCCTGTATTTAAACAGAAGAACGAAATTATGATTAAAAATTTAAATAAAGAAGTGGGTGAAATACAATCATTTGACCTCTGGGACTATATTGCACCGAATGCTGTTGATACGATTTGCCGTAAGTACATTAATCGTATTTAATCTTTGTTTTACTTAATAATATAAAGTATATGCATTTCATGTGCTTAGAAACAATGATGGGTTACAATATAAATACACAGTTAAATAATGATATGGATTTCATGGACACCTTGACTATGTAAAAGATAATTATTAAAATATAATATATTACACGCAGTTAATATACCTTAATTTGGATTAATTTTAGAGTATCAGAATTAGGAGGTACGAGGGTGTACAAACCATGGCTTTATCCAGATTATATATTCTCAATTTATCTCAAGCTTAAAGGTTTGCAAAATATCTTCAAGAAAACGAAAAATTTTCCAAATCAAGTAAGGTTCAAAAATAAATCTCAAGCTCTACTCAAGACATAAGTGTTGAATGAATTATATTTTAAACGTTTAGATAATCAAAGAAAAAAAAGAAGCATACGCACAGTGGAAAATAGCAAATAAAACAAATGATTTAGATCATTCTATTAATGGAGGCGAAAGTGAGTTATTATCCATAGCAAATATATTGAGTAATATCTAATTAAATTATATTATTCGTTTTATTATATTTGTAACTTTGTAACTGGTATAGGAAAACAATTGAAGGTGTTTTTAGATATTTTATTAGAATTGAAAGAAGCTGGTGTAAATATATCTGATAAAGATATTGAAGATGAGGTGGTCACAATGTTATACGCTGTATGCTTTTATTTACAAGTAGTTTGTTTAAGAACTGCTTCAATATTAATTATAAATTGAACTTTCAGGGCATTGAAACTGGTGCTGTTACTGTATGTTTTTGTCTTTTATTATTAGCCATTCATCCAGATATTCAAGTAAGTAAACACATTTAGAAAGTTTATATTATATAATTCTGTATTTATTTTATTATCACTACCATCTATAATATTTTGTTTTATATTTATAAATACATAGTATAGAAAAAATCCTAGAAACTGTGATGATAATTTTTAAATACTTATAGTTGACAGTTATTGTAGTTAAATCACTAATTATATCATTGTCTATAACCATAGGTTTTAAATAAGGTTAATCATTGACAAGATAAACAATTAATACTAAGTTAATTTACAATAAACTAATTTACATAAGGAGTTATTTTAAAAAAAAAAAAAATAACTTCTTAACGAGTAAGTTTATTTTATAATTATTCTTACCTTACATAAGACCCATAGATTTAAAATACCATTTCTTATAAGATAAATAATTTTAATTAATGAAATATCGTTTATTTTTCATGGTTATTATCATTTAGGTATTTTTAATAAATGTTCTAATTTAATATTTGTACACCGACGTACTGTTTCTTGTATTTCAATAATTGAAGGGTGGGCGGGAATAACGCTATGTAACATTTTTTCAATTTTCATGTTTTTGTGGAATTACGTACTATGAAACAATCTCGATATATTATAATAACCGAATAATTCCCAGAATGTTTTTATCGAACACAATCATAGTGTATAAACTTAGAAACCGGCGATTAGTTGAATATTAGAACGTTCTATGTGCGTTAAGCGTATGCTACTCACAGTTAGAAATGAATACAGTACCTACACAATATATATAGTCGAATATGTACGAACGTGCTACGTGCGTTCCAAATAACATTAAAAAAAATTTATAATACAGTTTTCGTTTTTAATTGTTCCTGAACATTTACGAATTGTTACATAGCACGTTATTCCCGCCCACCATTCAATTATTAAAATAATACAATTAAATTCTAATGTAACAAATACAAATATCTAGAGGTGGAACTAGAAATTTTTATTCCTGGGTAAGCCTTGTCTTTCACTCTCCAGTTCTGTCACTGTAACTAATTTATAGTGTCTATGAGAAGCTACTTTAGAACACTTCCGAACACACGTGTTGCATGATAATTACTTACGCATTTCATCGCGTTTGATTAGAAAATACAGTATCAAATGGATATTACATTTTATAATAAATTATTTTGTTTGCAATTTCTTAGGATAAAGTTTACGAAGAAATAACTGAAGTTTTGGGCGATAGCGATGAATTAATTACCATTGAAGATACAAATAAACTTCAGTACCTCGAACAAGTTCTAAAAGAAACCCTTCGAATGTACCCGCCTGGGCCAATATTAGCTAGAGAACTCCAAGACGATATTAAGATCTGTAAGTTAATATAAAGACTGTAAATTCAGTTTTTTCGAAACAGAAAAAATTATATAAATCATATTTTAGCTTCAAATAACTACGTGCTTCCAAAAGGAACAATGTGTGTTATAACTCCTATGGGAACTCATCATATTGAAGAATTGTATCCGAACCCTTGGTCATTCAATCCGGATAATTTCAAACCCGAAAACGTCATGAAACGTCATAAATACAGTTTTATACCTTTTAGTGGTGGTCCAAGAGGTTGTATAGGTAATAACATATCATTTAATAATTATGATCATAACTTTTTAAACTGTAAAAAATCCATAACAGGGAGCAAATATGCTATGCTGTCTATGAAAATCTTGCTGTCTACGTTCTTGCGAAACTTCAGCGTACACACCGATATTAAATTGAGCGACATCAAATTAAAAGTAGATCTACTACTCAGAAGTGTTCATGGTTATCCAGTAACTATCCGTAAAAGGGATAAAATACTCACGTGTAAATGAAATCAGAAAGTGTAGTAAATACTGAGCATATTTTAATAAATATTAAATATTTATTAAATTTTATTATAATAAAATTATTATTATTACATTTATTTTTATTTATTATTATTTTATTATTTTATTATAACTTTATTTTAATTTATTATATTTTAATAAATTAATTTAAATATGGGTCAGGAGCGTGTCTTGTAGGTAGGTTAGGGTATTCTATCTCCCCTTCCTAAAATAAGTATGTGATATTCAATTTTCATTTCTTTCGCTCAACTGAGACAGATAATTGTATTGAATTTATTTTCTTCTATTGTTATTATGATTATTAAAATTTTAATAATATTATTTTATTGGTTGTATTTTTCCGTAAATTAACCCCATACTTTTTCTTATTTTGATAAAAAAAATTTGCTATTTTTCTTTTTTGCATCTATTATTAGAATTCATTGATGGAAAATGAATACTTTTTATTTGTTAATTCTTCACTATATTCGCTTGACACAAATAGATTATGATGATCATTTACAGAAAAAATAAATAGGGCAATTGTTTTTTCTCTTCCCTAAAATAAAAAACAAAAAAGAATTTTGTATTTTTGAAATTTGGAAAATTTTGTTTTGTTTCTTTAATTACTAAATGTCTCTATTGTTTCAATAAAATTAATTTTATTTACTTACTCTTTTGTCTCAATTTTTCCGTGAAAAACAAAACCTTACTTTGCTAAATAAAGAGTACTTTTTATTAAAAAATAAATGTGTTGTTGATTTTTATCAACTACTTGGATTTTTGAATGAACCAATAAATTATTAATAGATCCGTTTTTATTATTTTTTACATTGAAGTTAACTGTCCATTTTTTATAACAAGCCTTATAATTATGTCTTTCACTAGCTAAATGTTTCTTATTACACTCATTTTGTTTTCTCCAGCATCTAAATCCCTTATCAACAAAAACTATACCCATGAATATTTCAACAGTAAAACAATTATTTATAGATAAATCAAAAATACCCATAATGGGTGTCCCGTCATTTCGACGCGGCAATCTTGTCGCACGTCAAATGGACGCGGCCATTTGGACGAACGACAATTAGACGCATACGTCATTTCGACGCATGCAATTTTGACGCCACTACTTTTAAGCGCAAGTCAATTTTGACGCAAAACAAAAATATAATTTTTTATTTATTATAATATTAAGTAAAATAATACGAAGTAAAAAAAACATATAATTTTAAATTTACTATTTATAAAATTTTAAATTGTGCGCAATTTAATAACTAATAATAATTTTGTGACTGACATCATCAAAATATGAAAAATAAAAATAAATACATAAAGAAATAATATACCTTGCATTATATGCGCTCGTCCTGGACAATTTTTAATTTCGTTGCATCTCCATATCATTTTTTCTTTACCTTCTCTATCTTTTTTATAAATAAATCCACCATGAATGAGGAGATCTTTTCCCCATTGACTTTTTATAAATTCCAATGGCATGTTAACATTTTTTTTTATAACGTACGACTCACTGCGCGATATAAAGCACACTAACGCAAACTTGTATTAATGTACAGGTATAATTGAACGGCAAACCGTAATATTAAGATAATGAGTATTGTGATTTAATGATAAAATGTGTACCATTTATGTGACCATAAAGATTAACAAACTACACTATAAAGATTACAGGGTAATCGGTCAAAAAGTCTTTTCGTCCGGGATTCAGATTACAGATATACAAATACCAGGTTTCTACGTTGAAATTGGCTTATACCTATGTATGTTATAAATATTTTATTTTTATAAACTATTTTTTTTTAAATATAAAATTATATAAAATATTATATTATAAATTATAAAATTATACTTTTTTTTTTTGCGTCAAATTGATTGGCGCCTAAAAATGGTAGCGTAAAAATTGCATGCGTCGAAATGACGTATGCGTCCAATTGTCGTTCGTCCAAATGGCCGCGTCCATTTGACATGCGTCAAGATTACCGCGTCGAAATGACGCATATTCCCCATAATGTGTGCATACAAAATAATACACCAAATATTTTATAACTGAATTCTCAATTCTAACTGGAATATGTTTTTCAACTTTAATCTCGCTTTTAAAAAACCATGTTAGTATTTTTTTTTGTTTATGTGGAGAAATCAAGTAAATTTTATTTTATTTATATTTTTCATCCTATCTGCACCACTTTTACTTTTATATGTATCTTTCATTCTAGCTGCATCACTTTCACTTGTATTATTTGTATCTATCATAACTACAGTGTAGATTATTGAATTGTAAAAGTACTAATTAGTAATAAAGTAATATACAGCTTACTAAATAATAATTATAAAGATGTAGTTTTTTAAATAAAATATATTTTATGATACAATGAAATACAACTACTTTGTGATAATCTATGCTGTGATAATACATAGTAAAGATAGACGCATAATGTGTATTTTCTACCAGTATTCACTAACCATTTACATATGGTGAATCAATTGATACTGATATAAATTATCAAATCAAAGTACACAATACTATATTAATATTTTTTATGATTATCAGTGGTTACAGAATAGCCGCGGTGCATGCTAGAGCTCTGCATTGGCCGGGCTGGCCCATTCCTGGCTTAAGCTCGGCCCGGCCCATTTGGTACACTGGGCCGGGCAGGGCTGCATATTTCTTTTAAGTGTTCGGACCTGAGTTGGCTTTGCTTTTACATTCTGAACGGAGTGATGGAATCTATTGGTTTTACAATGATGTGTTTTATTTTTTTTTTTTTTTTTTTTTTTTGTGTCTGACGACACCTTTTTTGGCAGTAAAATTGCTTATATAGCAACTTTTCTGAAAGGAAAGTGAATGTAGATGGTACTTGGGCAAGTCAAAAATCCAACTTTTTCAATACTTTTTAAAAAATCGAAAAAAACGATAAAAAAATTACGAAAAAACGGGAAATTTTACACAAAATCACGTTTTTACAAATTACATTTTTTTTAAATACTCTAACTCAAAAACCAAAAATCGCAACAACTTGATATTTTCACCAAATCTTTATATTGAAGTTTTCTATACATGGTTAAGTTTTCAAAGTATTTTGACATATTTTGACTTATTTATATACAATTTAAATTTCCGATTTTTGTAAAATTTTTGTTTTTAAACATCTATAAAATTTAATTGGCAGACCGAAAACTCTTGAAAATTTAATACAAGGTTTATAATAAGTTAAACTTATCTTAACTAAAAAATATCGGTGATCGGTTTACTCAAATTTTTTTTATAAGTCCTTAATGCTCAAATTTGTATAAAATGTGAAAAAATCACGATAATTTGCAAGTTATTTTGTAGATAAAAATTCATAAAATTCTTTAAAAAAATTTCTACCGTAATTAGAGGAAAAAATTTTATGACTGTTTGAAATTTAAATATTTACGAAATTGCATAAAAGAGCGATTTATTCTCAAACGATTTTAAATCTTTGTTATAATTCAAAAAGTATAAATCGCAGATTTTTGAAATTTTTACCAGATATATTATATTGATTTTTAAGCCAGTTATAGGCATTTAAAATATTCGATAATTTTTTTATAATCGGTGATAAAAGAAATTTGGCTCGAGCAAGATTTCACAGTAGTTCTTATTGTCATTCAAAAATTATTAAAATCCATAGGCACAATTTTTTTTTATAAGCGTTTGAACAGCGAATATTGACATAAAATTACATGTAAAATATAATATAATGTATAATATTCTAGACTGACAAACTATGTCGCTGTATGCAACTGCCATTTTAATTGAAAAATATATTTATCGTTTTAAAATAAAATATACTTTTTACAATATTTATAAATAACAATGTATTATATCCTAGACAAACATATTAACTCCGTTCAGAATCGTTATTCGTATAGAATGATATCTATCATTGCATTCAAATTTAACAAATCCATTGTAATAATGATTATAATATAATAATAGTTATAATTATTTGGTTTTTTCATCATTTAAAATTGCTTTCTTAGTTTTTAAACTGATTTTATAGTATTGTATGCATATTAAAATGTTAGTCCAGGACGCAATTCGTTCAAAAAGGTTCGTCTACCTGTTTTGGTAGGTACGCAATTCGGTGTGTTTCCCATTTGCGCCAAAAAAAATTAATTCGTTTTGGGTATAGCCCATTTACGCCAAAATAAAAAAGGTATCTTTTTTTCAGACATCTCATTTGCGCCAAACATACCTGGTTAACAACATTGATTAAATACACACATATTTAGTTACACAGTTATCATTCAGTGCTCGTTAAGAAAGGACGTGTTTATTGTTATAGTTTTTGTTTGTTCGCTTATCTCGTTTTTCTTAATTGCTCATATACCTTTATTATTTCATAATTTTACTACTACGTGGTGATTTCTTTTCAATGGCTCAGAGTATGGATTGCTCAGTGTGCAACATTCGCTTTGCTGAACTTGACATCCCTATAAAATGCAATAGTTGCTCACTTCCGGTTCATAGTAAATGCACTAAACTCTCAGCTATGGAACTTAAATGCCTTGGTATGAAAAATGGATCCTTAAAATATTTCTGTGATACTTGTGATCAAGGATTGAAGGAGTTGCCGGAGCTTAAAGCTATGTTAAGAAAACTACTCTTCGAGGTCGAAAGTTTGAAAAACTCTCATACTCAGAACAATGCAGGTACTCAATTTGATAGTGAATTTATAATTAATGAAATAAATGAACGTAATAAACGCGCCTCTAATCTTATATTATATAATATTAATGAGAGTGATTCAACCCAATCTGATTTACGTATAACCCATGATCTGAATCAAGTAAACATCGTTATCAAATCTATTCTTAATAATGCTACTACACTGCCGTCACCTGTTAAGGTCATTCGCCTCGGGCGTTCTCAATCAAACAAACCTCGACCGTTAAAAGTCGTGTTTAATTCTGTTTCCGATGTATTCGATATTCTTAAGAATAAAAGAAACCTCTCAATCGATCATCCAAATGTTAGTGTAAGCTCTGATCGTACACAGATTCAAAGAGATTATATGCAGAAACTACGTGAACAATTGACTACGCGCTCATCAAATGGCGAAAATGGACTAACAATCAAATTTATTAAGGGAGTGCCAAAAATTATAAATAAATCTGAATTGGTTGATAATTCTTCTAAAAATATAAAACCGTTTTTTTGAATTTACATGTTATTTACCAAAATGTTAGAGGTCTTAGGACTAAATTAAATTATTTTCGTAATTCTGTTACTAATTTAAATTGTGATTTTTTATTTTTAACTGAGTCATGGCTGAATGAAAATATTTGTAATGTAGAATTGGGATTAATAAATTTTAATATATTTAGATCAGATAGAGTAAATAGTCACCAAGTAAGAGGAGGGGGAGTTTTATTAGCTATTAATCAGAAATATTGTTGTATGCGTATTCCTACTACATATATATGTGACATTGATCAGGTCTTTGTTTTGGTAAAATTTAAAAATTATAATTTATTATTGGTTTGTGTTTATATACCTCCAAACTCTCATATTACTGTGTATTCTAAGTTTTGTGAAGCGGTTGAAAATATTGTATTAACATACACTAATTTGAAAATATTAATTATTGGGGATTTTAACTTAGCTTCGGTTTCATGGGTAAATAATAATTCAATGCTAAACCCTATATATGAAGTTATTAAAAATAGTTTTATACAATTACTGGATCTCATTCAGTTAAATAATATCGAAAATTTTCGTCAAGATATTTTAGATTTAATTTTTTCGAATTGTCAAGTCAATAGTATTCGCGTTGGTATTTCTTTAACCCCTCAATTTGATGCTTATCATCCTCCATTAGAGTTTATCTGTAAGCCTGAAATTCCAGAAACTATGGACGAGTCTCCCACTTCTATTATATATAATTTCAATGCTTGTAATTTTGATGAATTAAGAAATTTTCTATCTAAATTAGATTTTACATCAAATTTTCATAATCTTAGCTTAGAAAGTTCTGTTAATAAGTTTTATGAGATTATTTACCACTCCTTTGACATTTATGTACCAAAAATTAAAATTAATCCAAGTTTTAAACATAACATTTCCTGGTCTAATCCAGCTCTAAGAAATTATATAAATTTAAAAAAGATAGCACATAAAAAATTTAAATTAACAAATTCCCAACACGACTATTCCATTTTTTCCGAACTACGTAAAAAATGTAAAAATCTGTCAAAAATAGCTCATGCAAATTACATTATAAAAATTGAAAATAACATTAATAAAAACATTAAATCTTTTTGGAAATATATTCACTCATTAAAATCGAACAAGTCTAATATTCCTAAATCTGTCTTTCTCGAT
>JASXSY010003083.1:0-30182 GCA_034509805.1 Sipha maydis | reverse complement strand
ATTAAACAAGTATTATACAGCTGGTTTATCAGCTTTACATTGGATGCTATATGACATTGGATGACATGTTTCTGAAGGCTAATAAACTACTATAGTTTAAACATAAAAACCCATATTTTTATTTATAAAACAGTTTTACATTATTTTAACCTTGGTATTATAAATATTTTAATTTCCTATTACACTATTTAAATTAAAATTTTAATTTTTTACCTATTTTTTAAACAATTAATTTATAAGATATAGTTTTATTACTCTACTGTAAGATGGAATCTAATATTACACATTATTTAGTCGATATGAAAGATACAATATAAATTAAAATATAATTTTTTTCTTAATATTTTGTACTTGTTATTGCTCAAAATGTACTCTAGGAATGAATTTAAATTTAAAAATGATTATAAAATTTTTATCGTTAGTATAATGTTTGTGTGTGTGTGTGAGTATATTATATATTAATTAAAATATAAGTTAAAATCAGTTTTAAATTTATAAATAGTATTCTCTGAATATTAAGAAAAATTATTTTTTCCAAAAATGAATATTATATTTTATTATATTTTTGAAATTAACAGCATTTCCTTGACATTTATTAGATATTTTTATAATTGTGCAACCAACATTTTTTTAGATTTAAATAGTCTTTGATATAATATAGTATGGTGTATAATATATTTAAATATATGATCTTGAATAATAATTAATGACTAAATATAAATGTATGAAAGTCATTTAATTCAGTAATCAAACATTTATTATAGACCATTTTTATTTACTAAAATTAAGTAACTTTGTAAACTTTCATTTTTAACTTAATTTCTTATTATTATTTTTAAATTATAAAGTTATTATATTTTTCCTATTCTCAATTATACCTTTATAATTCGTTTTTAATTACTCATTATATCTTAATTATTATTAATTATAAAAAAGTTGTAATTTGGTACTTCATTGTTTTACTTTGAAATTATATTTATATAACTTCTCTATGTAGTTTTAATGTAGTTAATATCAATTAATAACGTGCTTAACAGGTTTTTAAAGGTCATTTTCTACAAATATATTGTTGATATATTTGCTATAAAAAAAAATATTCTATTTCTTTATTATATTTACATTAATTGAAGTTATTGATAATCATAGTGTCTGTATTTAATTATAAGTTGAGCATGAATTTTTTAAAACCTTGTTTAATTTTAATTTATAATAATCAAATTGTTATAAAAGTTTTGAAAAGTATTTCCTATTTATTTCAATAGTAAATCTACTTAATGATAAATATTTGAATACAATTATGAAATGTTATTAAAAGTAAATGCTATGAATAACAATTTAGTTGATTATTTAAATAATTTATTTGAAATTTTACTTTTTAGTTTAAATTTACATATTTTTATTATTTTATGAAATTGTAATATGTTTCAATGATGTTGCATTTATTATACTTATAATTATTAATTTTCATAATTGTATATTTTATTTAATTTTGAAAATTTGTAGAACTGTCTTCAACTAATTAAAATTATTTTATTATAGCAAAGTACCTGGAATGATAAAACTTCTAGCGCCTAAAGGAGCATTAGAAGTCCACGAAGAAGCATGGAATGCATATCCTTACTGCCGAACCGTGATTACAGTAAGCTATTAGTTTTTTTAAGTTTAATTTACACTCATATAATCTTCATTTAATTTATGAAATTTAAAAAATAAAACAGCATGAGTATTGAAATACATTATCTTATTTTCCTATAATCAATAAACAATAAACTCTTCAGTTTTAATTAAATTATCTAGTCTCCAAATCATCTGTTATTACTAAATATTTTATTATGCTGAATTATTTTTCTAGATGTAATTATATTTACCGTGTATATAATCATATTCATTTTTATTTTTATATTTAAATAATTTAAAAGTTATTCTCTTATTGTTATTACATTCAATATTTTATAAAATTGAAGTATAAACAGGTGTTCCAATTTAAATTTCAAAAGACTATATTATAATTATATTTTATAAAAAGTATATTTGTATCATTTTTTTATGTTTCTTTGCTTAATAAGTCTCTTAATAGATTGTTCAACTATTTCAATATATTTTTATAATTTTATAATTACATGACTATAGGTTAATATATTTTTGAGTATCAAATTCCTCTGTATAACAGGCATATAGCTTTTAACCATCAGTCTATATTAACTAACCCGTATCAACATCTATTAACTATATTTTAAGTATAGTATTTTATTTTAAAAGTAAAAAATTATTTTTATAGAACCCAAATTATATGAAAGAAAAATTTATGATAACTATAGAATCATTTCATTGTGCTGATCGAGGAATCCAAAATAATGTAAGTGAAAAAGCCCAGGTTCTACAGTTTATAGCTATAAAGCGTTGCAAAGGAATATTTGTGTTATGTGTAAATTGGGTGTTTGTATAATTTCTTCATGCTTGAAATCATAGACAAAAATAACTAACTCATATCCACTTTTGTATATTAATCTTATTTTATAATATATGGAAATATTTGTATTATAATGTATTTAATCAAAAATATTGGGAATAAAATGTTTTATAATTGCTTTTTGTTTGGTGGTTTTGCTTGTACATACAGAATCCAAATTATATGAAAGAAAATTTCAGTATAGTCATTGAGTCATATCATATTGCTGATAGAGGTACACAAGAAAATGTAAGTGATATGGACCATACAATTTATTTATACAAAATATGTAGTTCTACAATTTCAAAAATCAGCACTGTTATAAAATGCTTAAACACTATTTTATTATTTTAATTTGATTTAGATCTTGTATTAGTATAAGTATTCATATGTGTGTGTGTGTGTGTTTTTATATAAACTAATTTATATGCATGTTGTGCTTTAATTTAACTAAATGTATCATAGCTTAAAAAAAAAAAAATTCATAATTTTATGTATGAAATATAATACAGTGTGTTCACCAATTTAGGAAATACTGAATTTCTCAGCCAGATTATTTTTTAATACATTTTTTTTTTTTAAAAAAAACTGGTGGTAAATAAATACGTTTCAAAATTTTTATCATTTCGGTTTGCGCATGCACTGAAAAATTATTTTATTTTTTAATAACAATACCTATTTTGAACACCATGTTTGAATAGACCTATATTTTAAGTAATTTTGATAAGTCAACTATGGTTCTAAATTCAAAATTGACTGAATAAGAGCCACTTCAATTTTAATAAATAATACATTTATTTTATTATTCTTAAAAATGCATAAATCATTTATAATTTATTATTGGTTACTTTTTGAGTATTTATTTTATATATATATATATATATATATATATATATGTGTTATAAACAAGACTAACATAATATGGGTGTACAATTATTTATTAAAAATCGATTAGGTACAAGTGTACAACAGTTTTTTTTTTATAATTTCACAATTAAATAAATTGTTCAAAGTTTGCTCTATGATTGTTGATACATAATTAAAAACATTTTAAATATTCTTTATTGATTTCTGACATTATTTAATTTTTGGTAAGATTATTACATTCAACCACAATTTTATTTTTTAAATCTGCTAAATAAACTGGTGGATCTGTGTAGACTATTGTTTTCAAATGTCCCCATAAAAAATATCAAGTAGACTGATGTCTGGATTCAAATAGATTTTTAATAAATAATTTTAAATGTTTGATGCATTTTTAATAATAATAAAAAAACTGTATTATTTATTAAAATTATAGTTATTCTTATTCTTATATTTAAAATCAATTTACAACCATAGTTAATTCATCAAAATTACTTTAAAAAAATGTTTTTACTGTGCGTGCACAGACTGAAATGATAAAAAAATTTGAAATGTATCTATAAATGTGAATTTATTTATCACCAGTTTGTAAAAAGATTTATTCCTATATCCTAATAATCTGACCGAGAAATTCAGTATTCCCTAAATTGGTGAACACACTGTATACAAATTACAATAACTTAAGTTATCATTTACATCCTTCCAAACAAAATTTATATTTCAATTCCTAATTTATTTCTATTCTTTTCAAGTTCAAATCATTGTAACTTGTCTAGACTTTTTAGTAACATTTTTTTAGATGAATGCATTATTTTATTTTGTAGTTACATATTTTCATTTATTTTTACAACAGTATTTATATTTATTGAAATGTTTTTCAATACGCTTCTTGGAAATAAAAATCTTGTATAAATTATTTTTATTCAATAAATGTATTAGATCATTTTAAAATTGTTAATAATTATTAATATTTAACAAAACAGGTTCATGAATTACCCCCTGAAAAATTAAAACAACGCGAAGTACAAATAATTGATATTGGTAATGATTCTATTTCATCTTCAGACTACAAAGAAGATGAAGATCCTAAAAAATTTAAAAGTCATAAGGGTGGACGAGGTCCACTTACTGGAAATTGGATAGAAACGGTATATTAAGTTTCATTAGAATGAAATTATTATGAACTATATTATTTTTAATAGTGTAAAATTTAATAAATGTTATACAGTTTATATCATTATAGCTCATTGTTATAGGCAAACCCAGTTATGACTTGTTATAAATTGGTATCTGCAGACTTTAAATGGTTTGGACTCCAGAACCGAGTAGAAAATTTAATTCAAAAGTCAGAACGTCGTCTGTTCACAAACTTCCATAGGTTAGTTTTCTTCTCCAGATTAATATATTATTCATTTCCATTTTTAACTAAATTATCCAATTAAAATAAATATATTTTCAGACAAGTATTTTGTTGGATGGATCGTTGGTATGGGCTTACGTTGCAAGATATTCGTGAAATTGAAGAAAAGACAAGAGAAGAATTAGACAGAGTAAGTTTCTTCAAAGGTAAATATTGAAAATATATTTAATTATTTATTTTCATTTCAGCAACGAAATGAAGGAACTGTCAGAGGAATGAAAGCTGATGCTGATTAAAAATTTTAAAGTTATTAAACCAATCCAAATGCCTGAAATTATCTTGATAATTTATGCCATATTTTATTCTAATATCAACAAACATGAATAAAAACAAATTAAAACCGAATCTAGTAATTTTTCTCACTTAGTCTATTTTTAACTAAAATTTTACAAATTGTTTTAAACATTTTTTGCTAAAACAATATTCTTACCATGAATGTAATTTAAAAATGGTCATATTATATCTTAAAAAAATTAGTCCTTTTTTAAACTTACAGTTGTTATAATTACCATTATTGTTTAATTTTTAAATTGATTTATACTTTTTAATCATTTATTAATTTATGGAAAGTCAAGTCATTCCACTTTCTGTTTGTTTTGTTATCTGTTCTTCCTCTTGTGTTTTTACTTAATAATTGGTATATGGATTTGCAGTTTTTATGAGTATTCATGGTGATTGTATACAGCTAAATATAGTCATAAACGGTTTTAGTTATCATAATAATTATTGTCTTAATAAACATAAATTTGTTAAATAATAAAAAAAAAATGTTGAGTATAAAATTGAAACTAAGTTTAATTTATGGTTACCATATTTAAAAATATATTAAGTCATACACATGTACACACAATTTTAATAACCACATTGGTTTTAAATAATTGCAATATTATATTTTGACTAATTCACTACAATATTTAGTAAAGTTATAACTTGACAATAATGATGCATTTAATGCATAATTAATTAAATAATAATTGTTGAATATTAAGAATAGCATAATATCGCGTTATTGAAGTACAAAATTCAAAATTTGTGTAGATTATGTACGGTATATGTTGACTACTAATTATGAGATTGTGTGTATTATAAATTCAATGGCAATAGTATAATATAGTCCTATTTGCTGATTAAAAATTAAAATATTAGTATTTAAAATTAAAAAAAAAAAGTCATAGCTTAAAATACTTTTTATCATTAATTGTTTTATAGAATTTTTTTTATCTGAGAATACTTGTAATACATTATTCAACTCATTATTTATTCCACGGCAATTATCAAAATGTATTACAAGTAGAGTTCAGTTGTGTATTGTGGTATAACTATTTATAATAAGTTCTCTATTGTAATATTACCATAAAACTGCATTTATAAGTCTTGTTCTCACAATTTTAATAGATGTGTAGATTGCATTTAATATTTTTTTTCATACACAGTAACCGAATATTATAATTGTATATAGCCTTTAAGATAATGTGAGATGCTTATGACGTATTTTAAAGTAAATTTGAAAATGAAAAAGAATTCTATCACTTAATTGTCTCATAGTACTTAGCATATATATTATACTAAATACTGTTGTTGTTCATTATAAAGTCTAAATTTGTTCTAATTTCTGTTTAAATCTTATGTAAATGTTTGATAAAAAATTTAAAAAATTATATTCAAAAACTTTTAATTGCAATACCTTCATACATCTAATATTATATATTATATTATAACAATATATTTGGATTTAATATTATAAAATTTTGTTTGTCTGACATAATATTATAATAATGTATTTTATTTTAACATAGTATACTATAGTATTTGAGCAGTAATGTGTAAATGAGAACAACTTTTGTTATCTACTATAGTTTTAATTTAACCTGCTTTGTATTAATTGAATATTTTATTAAGTAATAAGAATGAACTTTAATTATAATATTATTGGATACTTTATAATAAGTGCATTTATGTGATGCTATTTGTTATTAAATATCTGGTTATAGTATTTTAGGCAATAAATATTGGTTATTTAAATATTTAATCTTTGTTTAAAAACATGACTAATATTTACTCATTACAGAGCTGTGAATAAAACATTTTAAATTGATTTTAACTATTAGATATCCTTTTTAAATTTTAAAGAAAAAACCTACAAGCAATTCAATTTCTTTACAGGATGAAGAAGAAAAATATTATAACAGAATACAGAATTTAGATATCAGATTTAGTATCTTTAAATTTAATTTAATTTATTTTATTTAATTTCTTTAAATTTAATTAATTTTGATGATTTTTTTAGTTCGTGTTTCCTTAACCCTTTGAGTCCGGCTATTAGAAAAAAATAAAAAAGTGAAAAAAATTTTTTGACAGAATTGTTTATTGTGGTTCAACTAAGATCTCTGATTTTTTTCAAATTTTTTTTTTTTGACCGGGACTCATATGTCCCGCCAGGTTTTGTGCATACCGATTTTGAATTCATGTTTCTAATTGTAAAATATGAAAATATTTTTTTCTCAATATTATATAATAAAAATGAAGTATTAATAAATATAACAATTGTTTAGAAAATTGTATTTTATTATCATAATGTGTACTAAGTACTAAAAATATAATTATTTATCATTATATCTATTTGGTGGTAATCAGTAAAACAATTTTTTTTTTCATTACAATATAAAAAGACACGACAATGACTACAAATGGATGTTGGTCGAGACTCCACGCCTCGCACTCTGCATAGTTCGCACCTTCCCCTTTTTGAGTCAAAAGTTGGTCAATGAATACCACTGAAAAATATGCAAAACAAATGTATACCTTATAATATAGGTATAGTATAAAATATTATGATGTACTGTCATACAGGGGCGTATTCAGCTCTTCTTCCAGGGGGGGGGGCGAAATTTGAACTCAAATCATAGGTTCTTATAAAAAAATTTGTACATAAATGACAGTGTACAGATGATAAATAAATTGGCGGATCAAAATTTTTCGATCGTTTCGCTTGCCTAAATTTCTAATTTTTACCCACTTTCATAACCCATAACATTAATTATTGTAAATAAATTCAACAATGTCCAGGGGGGCTATCGCCCCCCTCCTTGTATACGCCCCTGCTGTCATACCTGTTACCCAATTTCACGTCTTTAACAGTGGACATGACTTTTTTCCTTCGGTTGCTAGGAGTAGTCGGGGGAGTTATTTTTATGCATATTGATCTTTTGGAAGCTGGATCATACTCAGACATAAGACCGAGGGCGATTGAACGTCGAATTTCTAATACATCCATTTGTCCGAAAATTTCACAATATACAACATATGCATTCACAAAAACTATGTCGAGAAGGCCCCAGAAAATTCGTAACCACCATTTCTTTGATTTTCGATCAACACAACAAAATGCTCGCAGTCGGTCCGCGTGGTCTACTCCTCCCATGAACGTATTGTAGTCTTTCACCAATGTCTTACACGTAACATCTGATTTTGAGCCATTTTTTGAAGTTCTTTTTACAGTCGTAGTTTCATTACCATGATAGTTTGATGCTAAGTACACAGCTTTATTGTCTTTCCATTTAAATATGCCGATTCCAGAAGTAGAAAATCTATGGTCGAAATCTCCACGCACAATATCCGAATCTTTTATAAGATTTTGTGGCATTCCTTTACGATTATTTCGTATAGTACCACAAGCCAATGTCTATTCATCTTTTAACCTTTCCAAAAGTGCAATTGATGTAAAATAATTATCAAACAATATAATTCTTTGTTGTTTCCAAAACGGTTTAGTTAACATAAGTACCTACTACCCTTTCGCCCAAATTATATTTATTGAACTCTTGTTCAAAAGTTTAATTTTTGCTTTGGTAAACAGAATATTTCAAAATTAAACCTTTTTGATCCGCAATGCACCATAGTTCCATAGTTTATAACCACGTTTGATTGGTTTCATGGGATTGTATTGCTTAAGTGCACTTCACCCTTAAATTTTATCATTGATTCGTCAACACAATCAATTCACGAGTTCCATGATATGCTTCGGGAAAAATTTTGTTTAAAGGATTGACACTTTAAAAAAGCGTCAATCATAGGACGTAATTTACACAATTTATCTTTATTATTTGGTAAATTTGCATTGTTATTAACGTGAATATTTGACAAAATTTCTCGAAACCGGTCCCTAGACATGGCTTTGGAAATCGAACGTACCTACATTTAAATCTTCACTAGTATTCCAGTATAACTTATAAGATGATAATATATTGTACCCCATGCAAAAATGTATTCCCAAAAAAGCATATAGTTCTTTTTCGGTAACTTTTAAATTGTTGTGATTATGTGTTGCATAATGATTACTTTGGTCAACGATGTTATCAACAATAGGACGAATACATTTTAAAAAAACATCAGTGGCAGTTTTGCAACCAGCAAACATATTTTCATTGTATAATAATTTCTTTACGTCATATTGGGGAAGTTCAGCAGTAATTTCTTCTTTTTTTCCCCCACTGTCGATTTATTTCGATATTAGGTTCCGCACTTTCAGAAATAACAACTTCATCTACCGGTAAATTTACAACAGGCATTTGAGAAGTTTGGGACCTCAAAGTTCAATTATCTAATACAGACGAATCTGAAGAAGTATATTGATTATTGCTTTCAGGAAAATCAAAAACTATAAATTCTTCATTGTTAACAATTTCAGTTATTTCAGAAAGCTCTTCATTATGTAAAAAAATATATCAAGTTTTTCTACCTCATTTTGAACATATTCGTTATTCAATATGTCATCCACATCATATTCATTTTCAGAATCATCACCGTCGGGTATATCCATCGCCAGCCATTCCTCAAGATCTGATACTTTTTTAGCACTCATTTTGATTTTAACAAAAAAAAATGTATTCACAAACTAATGCGAAATAATAACATAAACTTAAAAAATAAAAATTAAAAACACCGAACACGAGACTACTACACAACTGATATTATACACCGTGAGAGATATTATATAGCGAGAACGCATGAAAGCGTACACGGGGCGTCACCGTTTTCGGCCAAAATGTACCCTACTCTTTTCGGCCACTGTCACTTTTCGGCCAAAACTTACCGTTTACTTTTCGGCCACTGTTCCTTTTCGGCCAGCACAGTTTTCTATAAAATTTACAATTATAACTACTTATGAGTTATGATTGTATCCAAAAATGTGATTTAAAAAAAAAATTATTACCTAATACTTTGTGAAAAAATAATATAATAAAATAATTGGTAATACAATAAATTGTTATAATACATCAGTCGAATAAAAATATAATAATAATAATAAAATATGCATTCAAATTAATAAGTATTATTTTTTATAATTATATGATATTTGTTTGACAAATTTGTAACGACATATTTTATTATTTTTATAGTCTTCAATGTAAGCTTCATTTCGTCGTTGCCGTTCCACATTTTTCGTATCTCGAGGTGTTTTTAAAATGTTAATACTTCTAATTTTTATATATACATCTGTTTGGACTTCATTTATAAGTACAGCTAACCAGCTCATTATGGGTGGAGTATGTTTATAAAAGCATTGATTAAAAAAAGAATGGAACGACTCGCAAGCATTGGTAGTTCTAACCAAACTTGCCGACACAGCAGCCCAATATTGAGGTGGAAATAAGCTTTCCTCATTTATGAAATTGTCAGTTAGTTAATCACAATATTTTTTTAATCGTTCATCATCAGGACAGTCTGACATAAAATCATTAACAAAACATTCTGAAACTTCGTGTGGGTATAAAAATAATAATCCAAAAGTATGTCTAATCCATTGTCCTATTTCAGATGACATATTTTTATAATCTACGGATAATCCAAATTTTTGTACACTTCGCCACCAAGCTTGAGTCAAATGAAATCTACAACCCACTATTTCAACGTTAGGCCAAACAACTTCTACAGCTTTGTGAATTGCCATTTCAAAGTCTATTGTGACCCATTTTGGAGAAAATTGTATATTAAATTGATTTAACAGACTATTTATTTTATTAAAAGTATATACATAAGTTTCATAACTTTTGTTTAAGAATAAACAAAAAATTATAGGAATATAATGACCATTTTTAAGTATATGAATGGTAAACATTTGTGTAAAAAACCGAGGACAAAATTTAAATGTACCATCCATATATATTGTATCTATTTCAGATAGTAACTTTAAATTTGTGTTACAAGAAAATATAACCACATTTTTCTCTATATCATTTAATAATAAAAAAGGCTCACCTTCTTTTGTCACCGGTTTCATATCGTCTAAAGCTTTATGTACTCCCGCAAGGTCAGTAGGATTAACAGGAAGAATTTTCTTACGTTTTTCATAAATATTTTTGCTTATTCTTTGAACGTCTATTATATTAGTATTCAATGCCGGAGTTTTACATATTTCTTCCATGATAATTTTTTTTGGTCTGTTGTGAAGATCCTCTTCAGCTTTTCTTTTACACGCTGTATTAAGTATTTGACGATCAATTAAATTCCTTGTATATGGATCATGGTTTATGTGTATTATATTCTCGTTTTCGGAACAAATTGTATTTGTTTGATTTGTATATAATATAGCAGCACACTTACGATTAATACATTTCCAACGAGTTGTGCCGTCCAATTTTGTATTGGCTTTTGAAAACTTATAATTTTCAAAAATTAATAAACACTTTCCCCGGTTACTTTCAATGAATTCAGCCATTATAAATTATTTTTATGTTTTTTAAATTTAAATTTTAAAAATGTCTATCACGACTCGGTAGGTACTAAAAAGTATAGGTACGTATGCTAGAACACTTTTGTACTGAGTGTTTATATAACTGTTTCATACAATGTGTGTGTGTGTGTCTGTGGCTGTGTGTCGTGTTAAATTAATGTCCACGATAACATATAATTGGTTTTTCATAATATAATATATTAGATAAGATAGAAACGATAAGGTACAACATGGTACAACGCTGGTTTATCTTTACTTCCAAAAAACCAACTATAAACGAAATTAAACTTACATTGAAGAGTGAGGACTACATAAATAGTAAAATTTGTCAAACAAAAATTAATTTTTAATTTAACAAATGTAATCATATGTTCAGTTGTTAAAATTGTAAATTTTAAAGAAAATTATACTGGCCGAAAAAGAACAGTGGCCGAAAAGTAAACGGTAAGTTTTGGCCGAAAAGTGACACTGGCCGAAAAGGGAAGGGTACGTTTTGGCCGAATAGGGGGCCGCCCCGTACACGGAGGGACTAATTTATATATTAATTTTAAAGTTTAAAGAATTTATTTATATGATTCAAGTAGCTCAAACCTTCCTTAAAGGTCATCCAAAAATTTTCAAAAATACACTTCTTTTGCAGTAGCCGTTGGTATTTATATACTTAGGTACTAATTTCTTGTATTCTTTCCAATAAAACCATAAAAAAATGTATAACTGAAATTAATTTCAACATTTATAAATAACAGAATCTTACAACTATATTATAAATTACATTTTCATAAATAGGAGGTTAAACAATTAATACATTTTCTGGCTTATTATATATACAAACAAATGTTTCTTAATAAAACAAAAAATACTGTTAATCAGTGTATGCCTTTGTATAATTTATTTATGTATATATATATATTAGTTTAAAGACAATTGGATGAGAAAACCGCAATGGAAGATTCTGAGGTAAAATATAACTATACCGATAAAGACTATATTAAAAAGTATTTGGACTTATGTATTCCTCCCAACCAGCCAGAGTTCATCCCGATTCATCTAACATTACCGAACAACAATATTTTATCAGCGAATTTCACTTTATGGGATACTATTTTAGAAGTAAAACATTATATTTTATCCACCTTACAACCGAAAATCGACAATACACAACAAATAAGATGTTTCATGTTCGATGATGAACACCAAAAATTCGAAGTGAAAAACCACGCAATTCTAAAATATTACTGGAACGAATGTCCTATTAAAATGTTCGTTAACATTAAATATTATGAGGATAGTGAGAATAATGTACCCCGCGTGCTGAATAATACTTCAACACAATACTTGATTCTTCGAGATCACGAAAATGTACTTGACACCAATGCCACAATGCCAAAAGATGTAATAGGATACAAAAACGAAAGAACTGGTAAAATTTATCGGAACACAATGGTACAAACTGCAATATCTGAAACATTTGCTGATTTAAGCGATAACAAATACAAAATTTCATTGGCCGTACAAACGCTTCAAACTCGAGAAGCCACTACCAGTATTATTGGTGATGATTTTGGTACTCAGACTGAAACAATGAACGTTCTCCGATCTATGAACTGTATTAAAGAAATAAGTAATTATCATGAAACGAAATGGTTGAATTAAGATATTTATTGTTTTATTTTCCAACAGCTGCTAGCCAGAACATTAATTCTCGCACTGTAATTACCGACGAAGATCGAGATAAATGTGCTCGCACAATACAAAAGTGTATGCGAATGTGGAATGCTAGAAAGAAGTTTGAAAATATGCTAAAATACTATTACTATCTAAAACATTTAGTGTGCAGTGAAGTGGAGGACTTAAAAAAAAGTGTTTATAACAATCAGCAACAAAATTTAATAAACTTACAATATCCAACCAAGACTAAAGATTTCGAAGCTCTTTATGCTGTAGTTCATAACCATCACGAAAACAAAAAAAGTGATGTAAAAAATAAAACTGAAAAAAAAGCACAGCTGAAAGAAAAATTGAAATGCCTTAAAGAAATCACCAATCACAGAAATCAAACCAAGGAAACAGGAGAAGAAAAAAAAATCTTAACACAGTTAAATGATATTTCGAAACCCATTATTTATATGATAAAAGGAGGTAAAGAATCCATTCTTGTTGAAACTCCAGAAACGTACGAAGCAAAACAATTATTGGAATTTTACATTACACTTAAAAGAAGAGACTTAAGTAAAACGGAAAGAATCGAGTTGCTACTTAAGTTAAAAAAAACATTAGAATGCTCCGAAGAAATCAATTTGACACAATCCATTATAAATTTGTTAAATAGAGAGTTGACATTATTAAATATTGTTAAACTCAATGATAGCCAATTGGAAACTTTAAGAAAACGTATTGAAATAAATTTCCAATTTATTATAAGACAACCAGAAATAAACCCAGCGATTACAAGAACCCCCAGGCTAACAAATCTTATTAAATGCTATAGTTGTAGGAAGTTAAAATCACTTAACAGATTTAAGATGAAATTAGATTTAACAAATACCACGATGTGTAAAGATTGTAGACATTTGTATTGCATTACAGTAAAACAAATAAATCTAATGCCTTACGAAGACATATTCAAAACGGTCAGAGCTACTGAGGCAAAATTGAAAACAAAATCTAACATAACATTTTTCTTAAACACCGAAGATATATATTATCTAGTAGAAATCATATGGAAGGGAAAATCAGCATTAAGCGAATTCAAAGATGTAACACAATTACAATTGGTAAGATGGGACCACAGACTAAACTGGTCCCCATCGAACACAATTCTATTGACGATTCATGAGGCCGCTGTTCATTCTAATATCAGTGACATAAATAAAGTATATACATCAACATTTATCGAAAGCGTGCATCTAAAACACGTGGCTGCAAAAAATTATTTCAAAGGCTTAAGCGAAAAAGCAGTAGATTGTAATCGTAAATGGGGACTACGTAATTATCTTAATAAATAGACACTGTTTGCGCAGCAAACATTAATTGTATTATTTATTTGTGTTATCATTTTCGTGTGGCGTAACGGTGCGTCACGCTGTTGCGGCAACGATCGGCGGTGGTGGCGTGCATCCGTGTGCGGTCGGCCAGCGGTGTGGTCACGATTAAAGATATACAGGTTAGCTATCGTCCGACAACCAAGTGGTCCGGAAGTGTTACGGTTGACTGGTACACATTTCTACCACTAGTGTAGGGCGCTAGTAGTACGTAGGGTTACTTTATTTTGTTTTGTCCATTGAACTATTTATAATTATAATAATAGTTCAATGGTTTTGCCGGATAAATAGCAATATGCAAATAAAATATAATCAATAAAAATTATAATTAGAGCTACGTGCTTTATAATAAATTGCAATATGCAATTTTTATTTTTTATTCTTAATAATTATAATGTAGGTTAATTATAATATCGTAATATATTGTATATGTGTTTGTGTTATGTGTACCTATACAAATATATTAACAAAATATTATATTTAATTTATGCATATTAATTAATATTTTATAAATTCTAATAAGAAGGTAAATGGACTTTTACTGCAGTCTTGGGTAGTCTTTTAGGAACCTTATAATATTCTAAATATTATTCGAAATGTAAATATACTAATAGTAGTAATAGTACCACCAACTTGTGTGTATAGTCTACAATATTTTCTTGAATGGCTGGGCTTTATAATATTTTCTTGCATGGCTGGGCTTGATAAGTTACAACTTTACTCTTTAGTGATGTATATAATCACCTAACCTTACCTTTTTTTCAAAATACAAAATTAACTAGACAGTGAACCAACTTATGAGTTCTTTAACATTAGATATGTATTATGTACATTATATTTTGTAGTTAACAAGTAATTTGTCTTATACATTTAGATTGATTAGTTTTTTGTAAAATGTATATGTATGCAATTTATACTTTATATTTCTATAGAAGCAATGTCTAGTTTTAATCAACATTTTATGATTGAGTAGGTACTAGGTAGTATTTATAATCAATGATTTTAGTATAAGAAATAAAACTATACAAATATTGGTAATAACTAGCCCAGCCTTGATTTCTCGTTTGTACAATATACACTTAACTTATTGCAGGCAAAATCTTCATACAATAATTATGGTTGCTTAAAATGGATTAGGACATTAGATTATCTCAAGATCTACAACAACGCTGGAAGAAGTTTTATAGTGCATTGACAGAATTGATCTGTAAACCAATTATCAATAACCCGCAAGGTAGTTATGGGCAACATATCCATTATTTAGCTTCATGGCTTCAGTGACGCATCACAAAATGCATTTGGTGCTTGAGCGTATGTAAGAACATTAACAGTCAATTCCACATGGTAAACAGCATTATACACATCTAAGTCAAGAGTCGTACCAATGTACTCGATTACAATACCTCGTCTTGAGCTATGCGCTGCTGTACTGCTGGCCGTGCTAATCGGGGATGTCACAAGTGAACTTCATCGTCTAGGCATTCAAGTAGGTCCTATTAATATATCATTGTGGACGGATTCGAGTATTGTGCTATCGTGTATTTACAACAGCCAATTACTCAAGCCATATGTAGCAAACCGCGTTGCTCAAATTCTTGATCATACTCAAAAGGAGCAGTGGAAACACGTGCCCACCAATTACAACCCGGCAGATTTGATTTCGCGTGGTGTAGCAGTTGATGATTTAATAAACAATAAATTGTGGTGGCAGGGCCCAGTATGGTTGACTGAGTCTAGTGAGTCTTGGCCAACAAATTCGTTTACGGTAGCGAAAGAATTACCTGAGATTCGTGTTTTAAAGTTAGCACTTGCAGCTATTGTAGATGTCAGCAGTTCCTTACTTGACAAACATTCACATTGGATGCCATTAGTTCGCATTACAGCATGGATACTTCGTTTTATTAGCAACATTAGATCGACAAAATTGCAAAGATTACGGTTAACAGGTCCTTTAAGCGTACAAGAGTTGAAAACATCACAGCTTCATTGGATTCGCCATGCTCAAAGTGCACCCTTCGCTTTTGAATTCAAAGATCTGGTTACGGGACATCAGATATCAAAGAAAAGCAAACTCAGAACTTTAAGTCAATTTATAGGCAGTGATGGTCTTATACATGTCGGAAGTCGGTTGGGCAAATCGGAATTATCTGCATCTATGAAACATCCTTTGGTTCTCCCTTCGAATAATAAGGTTACAAAGTTAATTTTTAAATTTGAGCATGAACGACTCCTTCATGCGGGTCCACAGACAGTATTGGCCCAGATTCATCGCCAATATTGGCCACTTCAAGGCAGGGGCATAGCTAGGCGTACAATTCACCAACGTATGACATGTTTTCGGTTTAAGCCAACTTTGGAAACTCCAAATATGGCTCAGCTACCAAAGGAAAGAGTGATAATCCAGCGAGCATTCTATAGAAGCGGTGTTGACTTATGTTATCCAATTTTCATAAAAAGCGGAATTCGTCGGGTAGTTTCAAAAAAATCTTACGTATCAGTATTTGTGTACTATGCAACGAGGGCCATACATCTTGAACTGGTTTCAGATTTAACAACTCAAGATTTTCTAGCAGCTTTGACAAGGTTCATGTCGAGACGAGGTTTGTGCTCACACATCCCAAAGCGACCGCACCAGTCTGTGACTTAACAACCGCCTACGACGGCACACCGCAGTGTATAAATAAAATAATAAGTCACAGAGCTTGATGCGTACAACCACCCAAACACAGTCACCAACGAAGACAAAACTGCTGCAGCCCCGACAGATGACACAAATGACAAAACCACGTTATTCACAAGGCGACCGCTGGTAAAACTAAAAACAATGACAATTAGCACGCTAGACAATACTCAATTGCCTCGAACGATACTATACCAGACGGTCGATTCATAAAACGAAAAGATGAAGACAACGTGGTTTCACAAAAAATGGCAGCAGACACAGGAACACGAACACTTGAATAGGTGTGCACACCACGAAAACGAAAAGACGAGAGAGAGTTGGTGCCGATGACATTCACCACGAAGGCTCAGGCCGCCGGACACCAGAATGAAGATAAAATGCCTCAGTGCCACCACACAAAACTGAAAAACATGCGAACTTAATGAAACTTGTGGCACTGAGAGCATGACTTTAATTTTTACTTAAACATAACCGAACATTTGAAAACGTGCAACTAACGAATACATTTTTATGCGACTGATAACGACGTGACCACACCGCTGGCCGACCGCACACGGAGGCACGCCGCCACCGCCGACCGTTGCCGCAACAGCGTGACGCACCGTTACGCCACACGAAAATGATAACACAAAAAAATAATAAAATTAATGTTTGCTGCGCAAACATACCCCCCCCCCCCTTGAAAGGTTCTACCTTTCAACAATAAAAATAAAGCATGAAAATAAATATGTGAAATAACGAGGACACTGATGTAATTAATTGATGAATGATTAAACTAAAAACTGATGAATTGTACAATTACGAGATAACAAAAATCAAATATAAATTGAAAACACATTTATAGAGTTATTGGTATTACATGTTGGGCATTGTGTGGGAATCTTCGTCTGACTCTTCGGATTTGGGTAACAGAGGAGATGTGATTGACCGAGTATAGTGGAGGTGTAGGACAAGGGTGGCCGACCCCAAATAGTTGGGAGGAAGGCGAGGCAAAAGATAACATAAACATATATTTAGCCTATAATATTTAAAAAAAAAAAAAAAAAGAGTACAATTTCATGTACTTAACACTATTGTTTAGGACACGCATCAATAAAGAGTACTGTCCTACGAAAAAGAGTACGTCTGGTCACCATAACTATACCGTTAGATTAGAAGTTGGCTCTTCATTTATACTATAGAAGAGAGGATAATATTGCACTGAGAACGCTTAGCCTCATCCCCGAACTCATCCTATTTTTGTTTTTTAACTACTACAGGCACTCATTGGTTCTGACACGTTTACCATCTACACTTAGGTATATTTTGTTATAGTTGCAATCAATGGATATATATATATATATTATATGTACATCGAAACGACACTCGTATAAAATAGCAGTTTACCTATTATATATAACAGCTGCTATTATCACATCATTCGTGGTTTACGATATGTTTGTCTTATAAATGAGCGGGTATATGACACGCACCTACACATATTCGGTACAAGACGGTATATTTTCTCCTACGCATACAGTGAGTTATAACAGTGAGTTATAACTTTCTACCAAAATGTATTTACAACTGATGTGAAACGGGGTGCACGTAGGCAGCAGCTGCAGCAATTCACATCCTTCAAGAAATTTCACTTTTCCCCGGGACATCCCATTATTATTTATTATAATATCGAGCAAATCGCAAACAAAATCATAACCGGAAGAGGAAAAAAATAATTGATTAAATACCTACCGTTTTTGCATTTATTATTTAATCCTATATTCTTCCAGAAAAATTTCTTCAATAACTCGAGAACTTTTCGGATTCGTCCAAAATGCAAAGATCAACATATAACAAAATATTATGTGGCCGTAACATAATTTTTATTCTGCGCAAAAGATAAAACATCGGTTTTAATTTGTTAATGAATTCGTTTATTTATTGTACTATCAAATGCTGTATAATTTGAACAACATTTAAAATATATAACCCGTATAATCAAGATTTTGAGGATACATTAATTTTTACTTTTCTTATGACATACCTACACCTATGAAAAACATCTTGTTTCGACGTGTATATACGTGGCATAGCAATTTCATTTACGTTAGAGCAAATATAAATAATATATAATGATGATGCAGTGGCGGATATATCTTTATTTTGAGGGGGAGGGGGGCGAATATAAAATCCACAGAAAAGTCCATAATCCCGTTCCATACTGAAAATTATAATCAGTGGTGTAATGGTAAATAAATTTATGGGTATATACACCTACAATTAGTTGAACATATATACCTATATATACGATATACCTACCTTAAAAAATTTCTCGCTCCGCACAAAAAATCATTACACTTAGTATTTAATAATCTTTTATTACTTTATTACAAACACTTACTCTTCATGTGTATATGTATATGCAGTGGCGTATATACCCCCCTAAATACGCCCCCCAATTCACCCTATATTCAACCCCAACCATGTAATTAATTCATATATACTCCACTGTGTGTAATATGTACCAAGTATCAATGTATTATTTTTTTTTTTTTAATTAATTCAATTCATATCGCACTGTCAGAACAATAAGGTCACAACTCAAAAAAAGCAAATGTTCAGGAAATCAATATGAAAGTTTAGAATATTATGACAATTTTTTTATCAAACAAAAAAAAATGTTGACGGTGGATTCATGTTAATAATTTTGTTGTGATTTTAATCATGTGGTTTTTAGTAAACGAGCCACATTTCGCGGTCAGGGACCGGAGACATTAAACTACACAAGTGTATGTCTCCTATGGTGCTCGTTTGAGTTTTTTCCCCTTATCGTTTGTTCGACATATTATTTTTTGCATAAAATAATATTAATATAAATACGAAATCGCAAAACATGTACTGCATTTCTATGTTCAAAACCTTTATACTTTAAATTGGAAGGACTCAAAACTTGTTATTACTTACATTATACACGAGTATATATGTGTATGGAAAAAGCTTCTTGGAGCTGATATAATATTAAAACTACCTTCGTGTGGCTCCCCTTAAATACTCCAACTTGCACTTCTTTCTCCTCAGGTGCGTACCTGCGGACTATATCGATTTGTATACCACGAGCTTTCAAGCTCGCAACACCAAACACAATGTAAATAGATCGGAATTACTAACAATAGAAAACAAGAACCGTCTATTTTTGAAACTGTTATAGCCATAAAGATGTTTACCTACGTTCATTGGTTTGATATAATATATATATAAATGGTACGTAAAACAAATAATTTAAAGCTTAAATTAAGTACACAGAAGGGACATTTATATACCTTTGTATACGTATAATAGGACCAAGTCGTTATAAATAAACAATAAACTAAAACGATAATAATAGAAATATAACATATTATGTGTTTTCAAGTGATGTTATGAACATATTATATTGTTATTTCACGTTATTTTCCCTAGGATAACCATACTTCGAGATGGTAGTATGCATGGAGAACCCTTCAAGTCGTATATATCCTCACATCCTCGCGTGCACTGTATGTATAATATAAAGGTATATATAATTATTATAAGGGTGTGAAAGTTATTGCACTAAAAATTATTAAAATTGATTGCGTTATTGCAATAAAAAATAATCAAAATTACACTTAAAAACTGGACCATTGCTGTAAAAATACTCAAAGTTGCACTTAAAAATTGTAATAAACATTTTTTATCAAGACTATCATTATACAAATGTAAGTTATTTTCCAATATATATATATTCCAAATATATTCAGTTTATCAAAATAAAAATGTATATTAATAATGGAATAATAGTTTTAATCTGGTCTTCCAGGGACCTACAAATAAAATTTTCAACATTTAAAAACGTTTTATTTGAATAATTATTATTTTATTTGTGTACCAATCTTAAAAATGATTGCGCTCCACGATAAATGATATTTATAATTCTAAACTTTAAACATCACCGATTTAAAGACAGTTGTGCAACTCGTGCATCGTCACAACAAACAATATTTCTACCACTAGCATCACAATCGACAAATCCATAATTACCATAAATTATTAATTATTATTATATTATTCTGACATATATTAGTTTATTTATTTTATACGTAAAAAAAAAAAATTAAATTATTTGTACAATATTTAGAAGTATCTAAAATTGTATTATAAATAAGAAAAATCAAAAAAATGCCAAAAATTGCATAAAGTCGTATCAAAATTATTAAAATTTTATTTCGTACTTTTATGAAAACAATTTATAACCTACTAAGCAATAAATTAGAAAAACAGAAAAAAAATTGCAAATGCAACAACTTCCGAGGTCTTATTATTATAATCGTATCGATGCGATGCCGAGTATTGCATATTACCGTTGTATAAGTTTAATATAAGTCCAAATGTAATAACTGTCTATTATAGTATATACATGTATTTTGTATGTAATTTCAGCTTTTTTTTTTTTTTTTTTTTTATTGTTTTAGCATCAAATACAAAGGTTATTAGCTTAACAAGTAATTAATACATTTTGTTGGTTATATTAAATTATACATTTCAATTTTTTTTAGATATAGTAGTAAGTTGTTTATGTTTGATAATGGACCGATTGCTTCGTAGAGGTTTTCGGGTATGTTGAATTCGTTTCTTGCTCCTGTGAAAATTTGACAATGGATGATGATATGTTTGGTGGAGTTGTATGTGTTGTATGTGTGGCATACGGGTGGTTCTGTTTTTTCCATGAGGTGGCCATGTGAGAGTCTAGAGTGCCCAATTCGTAGTCGATTTAGAACCACCTCTCCTCTTCGGTTTAGATTTCTATGTTTTGGCCAGGGTTCGATAGAGTGTTTTACTCGTATTTCTCTAAGTTTGTTGTCAGTTGTCTTGTGCCATTCTGTATTCCATTTGTTCTTGCAGAATTTGTTGATGTTTCGTTTGATATCTACTAGTGATGAAAAAGGAAGTTAGTAACTGAATGGCATTCTTTTTTTCTTAATGTACCGTCTTCTATGAACATATACTTAAAATTGTCACATTCATCTGATAATATGATTTCATTTTCAATATCTGTTGGGAATTTTTTAAATTGCTTGCACTTTTGAAAATTAATGTCTTATAAGGATGGTTGTATAAAGTTGGTATACATCCATAAATTTGTCTCTAACTACATATCCATCCATTCTAGTTTTCAAACAAGAAGTTAATGAATCTATTATAATTAAATATGTATTTCTTATAAAATTCGATTTTAATTATTATAGTCTATATTTTTTTTAATATAAAATGTATACAACAAAAAAATATTTTTTAGAATCGTTCTAATTTGCAATAAATGTATTAAATTTTGACGCACCTCAAAAGTGGCGCCTGTAGGAACGTGCCTAACGTGCCTAGTGGTTAATCCGACACTGGTAATGAGTATACAATCCATAACGGGTACCTGAAATTTTGTAAATCGGATAATAACCGTAAACCCGGTTACCCGGATATCAAGAGCACTAATGTAGACACATTGATACGCTGCGTCGCACGCCCGTATAAAATATTAATATTTTATCAGTATTTATAACGGCGAAAAATTAAAATACAAATCTTCGAAAATACGAAAGTATTTCCATAAATTAAAAATGATTAAAAAGTAAAGTTCATAAGTTCTTTGATGTAGCTCTTTTAAAAATAATATTTCATGACTTTATTATATCGTACATATTTTTCAGTGAAGGAGCTGGCGAAAGGGCTGAACTGTTTTCTGGGGAGGTTAGAGCCCCACCTTACCCCCTCTTGACGTCGTGCCTGGTCAACACTTATAGTTTTGATTCTTTCTATCGTTTCTATATAATAAGTTACCGACCCACAAATTAAAAATGTTGTTCAAAGGTACAATATCATTGGTTTTTAAACATCTGCAACGGCTTAAAGACTTAAAGCATTGTGTACTAAATGTATTTGACATGGCGCGCGTGGCGGACATAGTGTGACATCAATTATTCTTATTATTTTTTGTATAGTGTAAAAGTGCGTTTAATATTTTTATATTTTGCTGCGACAATATTGCCCTTCACTAACGTAAATATTACTTAATAAAATAATAAAATTATAACATAGTATACACACTGCAGCAACATTATCAACCGATACATTTTAATCTATCACTAGATGTGAATATTATAATATTAACGTACACGATATCACATCATGTGCGCTTTACCAGCCGGTATTTGTCACGTGTAGTTCGGATGTGCCGCTGCGGCTTATAATTTATTCACCTCTACCATATTTCAGCTTTATAATAATAATAATAATAATAAATTAATTACGCACGTCATTTCAAACATGTATATAATATCATCGTATCGAATTTCATTTTCCATTATAATACCGACGTATAACAACGTTAATTTTAATTGCTAGTTATTTTATTAATTTTAGACTGCTCGCGTTTAAATAATAAATTAGACGAGACCTTTATATATATATATATATATATCAAATACTAAATGCATATGTGCCTATACCTTTATGCCAAAACATATTAATCACGTACATAAAAGTGCGTAAATGACGTATATATATATATATATATATATCCGTCCAGCAGAATAAACAGGGATACACACAACTTCTGTAATACTTCTGTCATCAGTCTTGTATAATCAATCCTCCCCTCAACAGTTTAGCCAACCGGTTGGTATTTTTATTTTAATGTTCCTTCATATTTAAATCGCCATCTCTGTTGTTGTCTACAGAACGTTTTTATACATAAACACATATCACAGTTAATTCGACAAATGGCTTTTAGCAGGAAAATTTTTTGTAGAAACCATAACGGTATAGCCCATTCAGTGCCGAACTGGTACATTAAGAACTGGAATGCGCTCTATAAGAGGGGGTTTAAGCCTATTAGTAGAATCGGTTTTATGAGGACCTTAGCTCCTTACAACATGTATTATACTCTACATTTTTATGTTATTTTTCTATAGTTGCCTATATTAAATATATTTATAAATTGTATAAACGCACAAATAGCTTTTTGAATACTTAAATACATTTTAAATTACTTAATTAAAACAATACTTAAAAGTTAATAGATAAAAATAAATACTGTATATTCTACAAAATAAATTCGAAGCCTTGCTTTTTTTCTCTATATTTAATCATTAGTTACTTTTCAACAACAAATAAAGTCTTTAATGAAATATATAATATTAAACAAACAATTATATTTTAAAATTATTCAAATAAATTTTTATTTGAATAATAATTATTCAAAAAAAAAAAAAAATAATTTAATTAATTTTTTATTTTAATACTTATTTATTCAAATAATTATCTAGATAAAATTTTGCCCAATTCTGGTACCTATTACATACTAAATTAAAATACAATTATTATTTTTTAACCTTCTTGTGTTTTACTAGTATCAAAATAAAGAAATATAAAACTATGTTTACAGTGATAACTAGAATATCAATATTTTGTTTTTTTTTTAAACTTGAATTTGAATTTTATTTTCATGCTTTACTGTACATTTTAAGTTTATTTCATTATGTTTTCTTGGGAAGTTTGCGTGGCAAAGTTTCTTTCCTTTATATTACTAATTGTTTGTTTAATTCTCAATTATTTAATTACTTGTTTAATATTTTACAAAGTATAATTTGATAACATAATTAATTAATTTATGTTTTAGATTTTGAGTACATCAAATTTATTGATTTTACGAAGATGAGTTATTTGTTTAAAGAATATGTAAAATAATAAAAAAGATAAGATCTTTACGAAAGTTTTCAAATAAAATGATTGGATTTATATAATTAATATACTATTTCATGGATTTTTTGGAATTTATTAATTTATTAATTTAAACATAATTGTTTTTAAGATTTTTCTAAATATTGAAATCCTGAAAAGGAAAGAAACATTGCCCTGCAAACTTCACAGGAAAATAAAATAAAATAATTTTAAAATTTGCAGTAAAAGCATCAAAATGAATTCTAAATTCAAATAAAAAAAAAAAAAAAAAAACATTGATATTGGTTCTCGTTATCATTATTATCATAGTTTCATGGGCTATGATGTCATGCATTCTAAAAAAAAATGTTCTGCTATGAGCCATTTGTGTTGATTTGACGTATTACATGTTATTCGAAAATCATATTACGCTGAACAACGGTCAGTTTCACTAATATTTAATAGATTATTGAACTTTGAACAAACATTGGTCGTATAACTACGCAGCGTATGTATACTAAGTATACTCGTATATATGGTATGTAGACACATATGAGTGCATTTGACGGTTGTTTCGGGAAATAATCTGATACGTTTTAAAGTATCCCGGATGACAAAAT
Organism: Sipha maydis; assembly: GCA_034509805.1. NCBI lineage: Eukaryota > Metazoa > Arthropoda > Insecta > Hemiptera > Aphididae > Sipha > Sipha maydis. The sequence goes on along the minus strand of JASXSY010003083.1, from coordinate 4,662 downwards.
GTGATTGTAATTGTAATAATAATTATAATAATAATAATTATTATTATTCACGTCAACAAGCAACTTAGGTGTATTTCGGGGGACAGTAGCGTGGTGAAATTTTTATGCTTCTGAAGCTAATAAAGTTTGAGATACCCACACCCAGAACCAGCATTAGGGGGAGAGAGGAGATTACTAAAGATTTAAAGAACCATTGTACCTACTGATCAAGTATCGTACACCCAATTTAAATATACGTATCTACCTGAATCATTAGTATTGATTATTATAGTTCATTATGTTGCATGTGTATTGCACAGTTACTATTACAATTATGTTTCTATAACAGATCCGCATGAATCATCTATCCATCTATGAACAACAATTATTGAGAGACCATGGCCTCTAAAAAATCCCTTCACCAAGCTTATTAAGAATGGGCATGAAATCCGAAGATCTGATTTTTTCCAATATTTGGATATTCAAGTCTAGATTTGAATCATATTTTTATTAGGATTTGTTGAAGTATCCGAATTAACCGAATTTATAGATTTGCTTTTTATACGAATTATATTTATTTTTAATTTCTAGTAAAATAAACTATTTTATTGTAATTAAAATTCAATAAGGAATTAATATTATGTCTTATGAATAACAGTATACTTATCATAATAAGTTTTTCCATGGAAATTTAGAAAATTTAATTTAATTTTTCCTATTACGAAACATAATTTATTTTTTACCAAATATTTTAGAATAAATTACATTTAATTTGAGCAAAATTAGTAAAAATATGAGCCCCCAACTCTTAGACTTAAAATGAAGTGCTTAATTTACAACACTTCGGGAGTTATTCGGGCACACCCGGCACCTCCCGTGCGTACGCCCATAATAAGAATGTATTAAGTCCTTACATACGGTCAATATTCGGAAGAAAAAGGGAACAATGGCGCTCTCTTTCAACTTCTCAATGAAAATTGGGTTGGTCGAAATCTTGGTTTGGCGATAATTGTATTATGTGTTCCCGTAACATTCTAATAGTCGAAACTAGTTAATTTTTGTTTTTTTTCTCCCATCGGTCTCGTCCGTTCATTAGACGTAATTACGTTTCATTCACAGAGCCGCGTTTAACGAGACAACTCAGAAATGTGCCTCACCATTGTGTCTTAATTCTTTCAAACATTTGAACACGACAAAGACACTTAGTCCGACACAGAAATTTAAATTCGTTCGTTGATGAACTGCAGCTACTTCAGCGTTTAATTATACAAGTATAAATGTACAGCAAATACATTCGTTAATTATATGCACCTATGCAGGGGCGAATTTTCAAAATTGTTCTCCCCTTAAATCCGCCACTGCACCTATGCACGTATATTATGTACGATACTCGTCAAGGGTCAGTCCAGCATGTCGAAACTAGTGATTTTTTCTTCATGCCAAGTCTTGTATCTACTTCGTGTACACAATATTCCCAGATGTTCTTTTCCGAGTTTTATTTGTTTAAAACACAGTCCATTTGATACACATAAAACGAGTGCATTTTATGTAAATACAGTCAGAATAGGTAAAAATATATTTCACCATTTTCCGTAATATACATATATACCGTCAACATAAATATATATAATATCCGTTTTAATAGCGACGCCTTGGGCCCTGGGTATCATATTAGGTTGACGACTTGAAAATGTTTTAAATCAAATTATTTTCCAACAGTGAATTATTGGTCCCATTGGCCTTGAGTCTATGGACACCTTAAACGTTATTGTTGCGTGCGCGAATATGTGTGTGTGTGTGTGTGTGGTGTGCCGTAAATTAAATATACACAATGAATCTTATAAACACATTATAGTGAAACCTTTTCTACTTTAAACATTTTCAAACATTAGTTGTATAAATTCATGTAAGTATGACATTTCACTCTCTCATCATGCGACTAATAATTTTTCTTCCCATGTATACAAGCGCGAGTGTCCACTGTAGATAAAAACTTCACTGTTTATGTTAAGAATTTTTTGTTTTTTGTTACCTACAACATCTATCGAGGAAAATTGATTTTTTTAAAGTCACAATATAATCTGAAACTCGTTGTTCAAGAATAATTGTATGCATAATAACGCACTGTTACTATATACGTGTACATTGATGTAATGTTACATTAATTCTAATAGATGTGACGAAATGATTAAAAATCAATGAGGATAGTTTATAAGAACGTTTAAAAAATACATATATTTGACGTTGTATTTAAAATAAAAAAGTATAAACATCTCAAACATTCTTCAAATGAAAACCCTATTTTTACTTATGATGCAACAGCTGTTGTGATCTCATTACAGTTTAAATACATAATGTTAATATACAGTGTGATTCCTTTTAAAGGTAACACTTAATAATTCTGTCCAGTGACATCGGATTAATATGCGGTTTTCGGGAGAGGATAGGGAATACATAAATACACATTTCTTGATGATTTTTACATTTTTAGATTTTTCCGTGTGCGCATGCGCAATACAACTTGCATTTTTTTAAATGGAAACAGGTGTTTTGAATACCAAATTCGGATAGACCGAATTTTTTTAAGTCGATTTGGTCCTTTTTACCATAGCTCTAAAATCAAAATTGACTAAATGGTAACGAGTCAAAGTTTCGATTAAAATGATGAATTTTTCAACAATCATACTAGAATTTTATGAATTATTATAAAATGTTAAGTATTTTTATTGTATCCTTAGGTTTGCAGATATTATTAAATCATTTAAATTTATATTAAATGCAAATATATATGGAGTTAAACGTTTAAGAATAAGTCTTTCACATATTTTCGAAAGGTAAGGTAAAAGACTAATTGGTCTGTACGAGGTAGGGATACAGTTGGTTTTTCTAGCTTGGCAAACATAATTATTTGTGAAAATTTCCAGCTTAGTGGAAAATATGAAAGTCATATAATTACGTTATATATGTAGGTTAGGAGAACTATAGCCTTTTTTGGCTGCCATCTAGCGACTTCAATTGTTATCAAATCGAAGCCTGGAGATTTAGATGTATTTTAACATTATATGTTGTGGGTTAAGGATCTCATTGTGTGATTGGAAAGGTTTCAGAAATATGAGATTGGAATACCATGGCTTTTTCGTCATCTGTGATAGTTAAGGTATTATCAACATTTTTTAGTGGACACGAAGGAGTTTTATATTTTAGCAAATGCTTGATTTCTTTCAAAAAACTACCATCTGTAGTAGACAGAGATTGTAATTTTTGTTCAAACGCATTTGTTTTATATTTCGCTGGAACCTTTTTCAATGAATTTGCTAGTTTATTATATACAGATTTGTGTGATAGAAACCGGTAGGATTTATTCGTGCCCTGGCTCTGCGTTTTTCAACTATTAAGTTCCAAATTTGTTCAGGGGCTAGGTGGGAATTCGAATATGCGTTATGAGGATTGTTATTTTTAGTAGCTGCTCAAGCAGCTGACTGTATGAGTGTGGTTAAATTATTTACCACTTCATCTACGTCAAGTTTAGATTTTAGTTTTATTTTGAGATTTACTTGTTCGTTTACTAAATTTTGAAATTTAAAACGATTAGTTGATGGATAAAATAATTTAGGTGCTTCAGTTCGAGTTAGTGGGGTGGCAGAGATACTAAGTAATACTGAGGAGTGATCTGAATTTAAATCTAATATATTATTACAGAACAATGTAAATTGCTTGGTATTTTTATAACAATGATATCTAAAATTTCAGGCTTTTTCTAATGGATGAAGGCCAGTAAGTGGGTTTAGGCGTAGAGAGTATAATTAAATTATTTATACTGATAAAATGTTGCAAAAAGATGCTACGAGGGTTATTTGTGCGACAGCCCCAATCATGATACTTAGCATTAAAGTCCCTTCCTATAGTAAAATTATTTTTAATTATATTAAAAAAGTCAGTAAAGATAATATTCGTAATATTGTGTTTTTTGGAGGGAAATAAAAGGCTCCTATGGTGATTGGGATACTATTCAGTTTAATCAAAATCATGCAAGACTGTATTTGATTATGACAGTAGTTGGGAAGTGGCTGAAAGTGAATACTAGATTTAATAAAAATTGCTACATCGCCATGTGCAGTTTTGACCGGATGGTTAACTTTCAGTAAAATGTACTCAGGTACATGGAAATTTGAATGTTCAGTACAATGCGTTTCGCTAATTAACGCAATGTCTATTCGTTGGTGATATAACACATTTTGTAGCTCGCTAATATGGTTTTTGAGACCGTTTGGTAATAAAAATTAATATCCTTAATGGAATTTTAAATTATCATTGTTAAACCATCGATTATAACATAATTAATCAGTATTAATTAAATTGATAAACACATGTAAGACTACTTGTAACACCATCATACAACATAGGTTAGTCGTAGGTAAGTACCTATGATTTATTTGGTGACAAGGTGACATTCTGTACTACTATTACTTTAACTTCTATGTGTTTTTAGTTGTTTATTTATTTAATTGTTGAAACAGTTAAAAATCATTATACAGTGATATGTAGTGATATAAGTATATCATAATCATGTATATAATACGACGGTCAATGGGTCACCTCGACACCAAATAAATCATAGGTACTTACCTACGACTAACCTATGTTATATGATGGTATTACAAATAGTCTTACATGTGTTTATCA
>JASXSY010003082.1:0-23410 GCA_034509805.1 Sipha maydis | reverse complement strand
CTTCTATTAAATTTTCAAGTATTTTGTACGAGCCAAATTTTTTTTATCACCGATTATAAAAAAAAAAATGTAAAAAATCGAATATTTTAAATGCCTATAAGTGGCTTAAAAATCAATATAATATTTTGAAAAAAATATTGCATAAAAGAAATACCAATCTTAACAGCTGGTAGAAATTTCAAAAATCTGCGACTTATACTTTTTGAATTATAAAAAATATTTAAAATCGTTTGAGGATAAATCGCTATTTTATGCAATTTCGTAAATATTTAAATTTCAAACAGTCATAAAATGTTTTCCTCTAATTCCGGTAGAAATTTTTTTAAAGATTTTTGAAGAGTAGCTCATAGATAACCTAGTGTTAAAATTTTGAACCTTAAGTATGTACAGAAAAAATTTTATGAATTTTTATCTACAAAATAACTTGCAAATTATCGTGATTTTTACACATTTTATACAAATTTGAGCATTTAGGGCTTATAAAAAAAAATTGAGTTAACCGATCACCGATATTTTTTAGTTACGATAAGTTTAACTTATTATAAACCTAGTATAAAATTTTCAAGAGTTTTCGCTCAACCAATTAAATTTTATAGATGTTTAAAAACAAAAATTTTACAAAAATCGAAAATTTAAATTTTCTATAAATAAGTCAAAATATGTCAAAATACTTTGAAATCCTAACCATGTATAGAAAACGTCAATATAAAGATTTGGTGAAAATTTCAAGTTGTTGCGGTTTTTCATTTTTGAGTTAGAGTATTTTAAAAAAAACCGATATCTTTGTCAGTCTAGAATATTATACATTATATTATATTTTACATGTAATTTTATGTCAATATTCGCTGTTCAAATGCTTATAAAAAAATATTGTGCTTATGGATTTTAATAATTTTTGAATGACTTTAAGAACTACTTCTGTAGAATCTTCTATTAAATTTTCAAGTATTTTGTACGAGCCAAATTTTTTTTATCACCGATTATAAAAAAAAAAATGTAAAAAATCGAATATTTTAAATGCCTATAAGTGGCTTAAAAATCAATATAATATTTTGAAAAAAATATTGCATAAAAGAAATACCAATCTTAACAGCTGGTAGAAATTTCAAAAATCTGCGACTTATACTTTTTGAATTATAAAAAATATTTAAAATCGTTTGAGGATAAATCGCTATTTTATGCAATTTCGTAAATATTTAAATTTCAAACAGTCATAAAATGTTTTCCTCTAATTCCGGTAGAAATTTTTTTAAAGATTTTTGAAGAGTAGCTCATAGATAACCTAGTGTTAAAATTTTGAACCTTAAGTATGTACAGAAAAAATTTTATGAATTTTTATCTACAAAATAACTTGCAAATTATCGTGATTTTTACACATTTTATACAAATTTGAGCATTTAGGGCTTATAAAAAAAAATTGAGTTAACCGATCACCGATATTTTTTAGTTACGATAAGTTTAACTTATTATAAACCTAGTATAAAATTTTCAAGAGTTTTCGCTCAACCAATTAAATTTTATAGATGTTTAAAAACAAAAATTTTACAAAAATCGAAAATTTAAATTTTCTATAAATAAGTCAAAATATGTCAAAATACTTTGAAATCCTAACCATGTATAGAAAACGTCAATATAAAGATTTGGTGAAAATTTCAAGTTGTTGCGGTTTTTCATTTTTGAGTTAGAGTATTTTAAAAAAAACCGATATCTTTGTCAGTCTAGAATATTATACATTATATTATATTTTACATGTAATTTTATGTCAATATTCGCTGTTCAAATGCTTATAAAAAAATATTGTGCTTATGGATTTTAATAATTTTTGAATGACTTTAAGAACTACTTCTGTAGAATCTTCTATTAAATTTTCAAGTATTTTGTACGAGCCAAATTTTTTTTATCACCGATTATAAAAAAAAAAATGTAAAAAATCGAATATTTTAAATGCCTATAAGTGGCTTAAAAATCAATATAATATTTTGAAAAAAATATTGCATAAAAGAAATACCAATCTTAACAGCTGGTAGAAATTTCAAAAATCTGCGACTTATACTTTTTGAATTATAAAAAATATTTAAAATCGTTTGAGGATAAATCGCTATTTTATGCAATTTCGTAAATATTTAAATTTCAAACAGTCATAAAATGTTTTCCTCTAATTCCGGTAGAAATTTTTTTAAAGATTTTTGAAGAGTAGCTCATAGATAACCTAGTGTTAAAATTTTGAACCTTAAGTATGTACAGAAAAAATTTTATGAATTTTTATCTACAAAATAACTTGCAAATTATCGTGATTTTTACACATTTTATACAAATTTGAGCATTTAGGGCTTATAAAAAAAAATTGAGTTAACCGATCACCGATATTTTTTAGTTACGATAAGTTTAACTTATTATAAACCTAGTATAAAATTTTCAAGAGTTTTCGCTCAACCAATTAAATTTTATAGATGTTTAAAAACAAAAATTTTACAAAAATCGAAAATTTAAATTTTCTATAAATAAGTCAAAATATGTCAAAATACTTTGAAATCCTAACCATGTATAGAAAACGTCAATATAAAGATTTGGTGAAAATTTCAAGTTGTTGCGGTTTTTCATTTTTGAGTTAGAGTATTTTAAAAAAAACCGATATCTTTGTCAGTCTAGAATATTATACATTATATTATATTTTACATGTAATTTTATGTCAATATTCGCTGTTCAAATGCTTATAAAAAAATATTGTGCTTATGGATTTTAATAATTTTTGAATGACTTTAAGAACTACTTCTGTAGAATCTTCTATTAAATTTTCAAGTATTTTGTACGAGCCAAATTTTTTTTATCACCGATTATAAAAAAAAAAATGTAAAAAATCGAATATTTTAAATGCCTATAAGTGGCTTAAAAATCAATATAATATTTTGAAAAAAATATTGCATAAAAGAAATACCAATCTTAACAGCTGGTAGAAATTTCAAAAATCTGCGACTTATACTTTTTGAATTATAAAAAATATTTAAAATCGTTTGAGGATAAATCGCTATTTTATGCAATTTCGTAAATATTTAAATTTCAAACAGTCATAAAATGTTTTCCTCTAATTCCGGTAGAAATTTTTTTAAAGATTTTTGAAGAGTAGCTCATAGATAACCTAGTGTTAAAATTTTGAACCTTAAGTATGTACAGAAAAAATTTTATGAATTTTTATCTACAAAATAACTTGCAAATTATCGTGATTTTTACACATTTTATACAAATTTGAGCATTTAGGGCTTATAAAAAAAAATTGAGTTAACCGATCACCGATATTTTTTAGTTACGATAAGTTTAACTTATTATAAACCTAGTATAAAATTTTCAAGAGTTTTCGCTCAACCAATTAAATTTTATAGATGTTTAAAAACAAAAATTTTACAAAAATCGAAAATTTAAATTTTCTATAAATAAGTCAAAATATGTCAAAATACTTTGAAATCTTAACCATGTATAGAAAACGTCAATATAAAGATTTGGTGAAAATTTCAAGTTGTTGCGGTTTTTCATTTTTGAGTTAGAGTATTTTAAAAAAAACCGATATCTTTGTCAGTCTAGAATATTATACATTATATTATATTTTACATGTAATTTTATGTCAATATTCGCTGTTCAAATGCTTATAAAAAAATATTGTGCTTATGGATTTTAATAATTTTTGAATGACTTTAAGAACTACTTCTGTAGAATCTTCTATTAAATTTTCAAGTATTTTGTACGAGCCAAATTTTTTTTATCACCGATTATAAAAAAAAAAAATGTAAAAAATCGAATATTTTAAATGCCTATAAGTGGCTTAAAAATCAATATAATATTTTGAAAAAAATATTGCATAAAAGAAATACCAATCTTAACAGCTGGTAGAAATTTCAAAAATCTGCGACTTATACTTTTTGAATTATAAAAAATATTTAAAATCGTTTGAGGATAAATCGCTATTTTATGCAATTTCGTAAATATTTAAATTTCAAACAGTCATAAAATGTTTTCCTCTAATTCCGGTAGAAATTTTTTTAAAGATTTTTGAAGAGTAGCTCATAGATAACCTAGTGTTAAAATTTTGAACCTTAAGTATGTACAGAAAAAATTTTATGAATTTTTATCTACAAAATAACTTGCAAATTATCGTGATTTTTACACATTTTATACAAATTTGAGCATTTAGGGCTTATAAAAAAAAATTGAGTTAACCGATCACCGATATTTTTTAGTTACGATAAGTTTAACTTATTATAAACCTAGTATAAAATTTTCAAGAGTTTTCGCTCAACCAATTAAATTTTATAGATGTTTAAAAACAAAAATTTTACAAAAATCGAAAATTTAAATTTTCTATAAATAAGTCAAAATATGTCAAAATACTTTGAAATCCTAACCATGTATAGAAAACGTCAATATAAAGATTTGGTGAAAATTTCAAGTTGTTGCGGTTTTTCATTTTTGAGTTAGAGTATTTTAAAAAAAACCGATATCTTTGTCAGTCTAGAATATTATACATTATATTATATTTTACATGTAATTTTATGTCAATATTCGCTGTTCAAATGCTTATAAAAAAATATTGTGCTTATGGATTTTAATAATTTTTGAATGACTTTAAGAACTACTTCTGTAGAATCTTCTATTAAATTTTCAAGTATTTTGTACGAGCCAAATTTTTTTTATCACCGATTATAAAAAAAAAAATGTAAAAAATCGAATATTTTAAATGCCTATAAGTGGCTTAAAAATCAATATAATATTTTGAAAAAAATATTGCATAAAAGAAATACCAATCTTAACAGCTGGTAGAAATTTCAAAAATCTGCGACTTATACTTTTTGAATTATAAAAAATATTTAAAATCGTTTGAGGATAAATCGCTATTTTATGCAATTTCGTAAATATTTAAATTTCAAACAGTCATAAAATGTTTTCCTCTAATTCCGGTAGAAATTTTTTTAAAGATTTTTGAAGAGTAGCTCATAGATAACCTAGTGTTAAAATTTTGAACCTTAAGTATGTACAGAAAAAATTTTATGAATTTTTATCTACAAAATAACTTGCAAATTATCGTGATTTTTACACATTTTATACAAATTTGAGCATTTAGGGCTTATAAAAAAAAATTGAGTTAACCGATCACCGATATTTTTTAGTTACGATAAGTTTAACTTATTATAAACCTAGTATAAAATTTTCAAGAGTTTTCGCTCAACCAATTAAATTTTATAGATGTTTAAAAACAAAAATTTTACAAAAATCGAAAATTTAAATTTTCTATAAATAAGTCAAAATATGTCAAAATACTTTGAAATCCTAACCATGTATAGAAAACGTCAATATAAAGATTTGGTGAAAATTTCAAGTTGTTGCGGTTTTTCATTTTTGAGTTAGAGTATTTTAAAAAAAACCGATATCTTTGTCAGTCTAGAATATTATACATTATATTATATTTTACATGTAATTTTATGTCAATATTCGCTGTTCAAATGCTTATAAAAAAATATTGTGCTTATGGATTTTAATAATTTTTGAATGACTTTAAGAACTACTTCTGTAGAATCTTCTATTAAATTTTCAAGTATTTTGTACGAGCCAAATTTTTTTTATCACCGATTATAAAAAAAAAAATGTAAAAAATCGAATATTTTAAATGCCTATAAGTGGCTTAAAAATCAATATAATATTTTGAAAAAAATATTGCATAAAAGAAATACCAATCTTAACAGCTGGTAGAAATTTCAAAAATCTGCGACTTATACTTTTTGAATTATAAAAAATATTTAAAATCGTTTGAGGATAAATCGCTATTTTATGCAATTTCGTAAATATTTAAATTTCAAACAGTCATAAAATGTTTTCCTCTAATTCCGGTAGAAATTTTTTTAAAGATTTTTGAAGAGTAGCTCATAGATAACCTAGTGTTAAAATTTTGAACCTTAAGTATGTACAGAAAAAATTTTATGAATTTTTATCTACAAAATAACTTGCAAATTATCGTGATTTTTACATATTTCGTATAAATTGGAACTTTGGCACTTATAAAAAAAAATTGTGACTTACGATTTTAGATTTTTTTTTATCAGTTAAGGAACAACTTATAAGAAACCTTGGATTAAATTTTCAAGATTTTCTGGGCAGCCAAAAAAATTTTATCGTTCTCTAAAAAAAAAATACTTAAAAAAATTGAAAATGTCAATTGTCTATAAATAGCTTAATAAAAGTCAAAATACTTTGAAAATGTAATGGTGTATAGAGAACGCTAATCTAAACATTTGGTGAAAATTTCAAGTATTTACATCGATTGAGTTCTAGCAAAATAAAAAATTTGATTATGTCGAAAACTGGTTTTGCGTAACAACTCCCGTTTTTCCCAAATTTTTTTATGGTTTTTCCCGTCGCATTTAAAAAATATTAAAAATTTTTTACTTTTGACCCCCCAAAGTACCAAATAGATTCACTTTTCTTTCAGAGAAGTTGCTTCATAAGGCAATCGAAGCATTTTTACTGTCCCAAATCGTGTCGACAGACACAAAAAAAAAAAAAAAAAACACACATCATTGTAAAATCAATACATTCTTCACTCCGTTCAGAATCTAATATTGAAATATTTTGTTAACGATACATTCGACATCAATAGGTAAAATATCTGTACTAGTTTGCATAGCGTTATGTAGAATATGAACTGCACAACCAATTCCAGAAATGTTAGTCTTTAAATTATTGTTTAAAATCGTTAAAACATTTTTTGTTCCCCTCCTTGCAGCACCTCCAAAATAGGTATTACAATTGTCACCGGTAAATGCAATAATTTTGTGAGATAATTTATGTTTTGATAAAATTTCCATAATATAAGACGACAATATATCCGAAGGTTCTCCATTCAAATTTGTGAATTCTATCACTTTTATTTGAACTCCCGTTTTAGGATTGTAGTAAGCCCAATGCTCAACATAATTTAATATATTTAACGAAATCCAATTGTTAAAATAAGTATTAATAATTATGTCGACGCCTAATTATTATTATACAAGTGGTATAATGTACTCGTACAAAACATTGACAATATGTATAACGCATGGAAATCCGAGGTAAAGGTGATACCTATTAAATATTAAATATTAATAATTATACCTACGCATAGTTATTATAATGTACGCATATAAAATTATAAATACATTTTTTCACGAAATTAGAAAAAACTCAACGCACGGAAATCCAGGGTAAAGGTGAAAACATCAAGTAGTTTTCACATTAATGCTAAATCGACAATAAAGGGGAATTAATAATAGAATTACACCACTCTTACGTCATTGGAACTCATATAAATACAGGTAGAGCACTTGGCATTAAGTCAGAAGTAGATAGGTAGTTATGATATAGACAGTGCTAGACTGGTAATTTTCCTTGTTAAATAAATTATTACTTGTTATGGACATTGCTACAGCCACATCGCTGCGAGTACATAATTCTTTACCTAGACTAAGCTGATCTTTATTTCTGTTTAACTGTTTGTTTGTGTTAACTTAATAAAAACAGTAATTTTTATAAGTGTTAGATAAAAGTGTTTAATTATTTAAAATACCTATATCTCTCACAATCACGTCTCAAAATAACAGCGAACGTGCTACGTCGTTAAATAATTAATGTGGTACCGATCGTAGTGTCCTGCACAACGATCACTACAGGATCGAAATATCGAATAAGAATGGGAACAATTTTTAAATTCTTATGATTTGAAGTGTCAATCATAACTGTCGCAAAATTAACAGCCTTTAGTTCGTCTATTATTTGATCCTGTTCGGACTTCGTCAACATGTGTTCGCGTTGCCCAGTCCCACTGCCAGGTTGGTAACACTACCGAAGAGATGCTCCTCTTCACCCCAGTCGCCTATCGGCAGTTCGCAACGATGGTTTTCGTTTTACGACGGTGCGTGTCTACGGGCTGTGTTTTTTTTGTTCTGTCGTCGTCGTTCGCAACAAAGTCAACATCATTTTTGGTTTGGTGTCTATTGCACCGTTTCGTGCATCGTTCTATTATGAGGAACAGCCTTTCTGTAGTCATCCGTCTCGTTGACGATTGACAGCACCAGCGTGGGTAACAGTTGTTAGGTTTGTTCACCTCGTGTCCAGTTCGGACACAAACCTTGTGGTTCTCCAGCTCCAGCTCAGGCGGATCCAGTCTGCTCCAGTTTGCAGTTCAGCATTCCAGTTCCCCTTATTATATTTTGTATTGAGCAGCTGTCTCGCCCTCCCTTATTATTATTATTTGTTTTATATATATATAATTTCTATATTTATTATTTTACCTGGTTAGTCTGAGACTGATCATCTCAGATAATTTATCTATTGTTCATTGTTATTCATTATAATAAATGTTATTACATTTCATTGACATAATCCATATTGTATATATATATATTTATATTAGATTTATTGTATCTGGTCCAGGGTGTGCTAGTTCAAGGTGCTAACCGCGGAGTAAGGAGCCCCTAGCGCGAACAGATCCATTGCAAAAGGAGCTAAAATATTTAGAATAATCGATTCACACTTGGTACGCGCACAAGAAAACTTTTTCATGTAACTTTTTTAATAAAGTAGTTGAACAATCCATTGACCTAAAAGAATAGTTATGTACTATAGTGTGAAATGCAAACATTCCCTCTTCTGCTACAATTTTAAAACCTTCACTAGTTAAGCCAGCTGGTCCTTGTTTAATAAAATATGAGGTTACCTTGTCACTTTTTGAAGCACTAGATAAGGCCGATGTATGTTTTTTCTTTTCCATAAGCTGTTTGACTGGAATTTAACATTCATTCTTCAAAAGTATAAAATAATTTTAAGAAAAAGAAAAAAAAAATGTAATATTAAACAGTAAAACAAACTGTCATTTCATTTTGAAATATTTAAAATCAAAACTCTGCATTTGTATTTTTAATATTATAATTCATTGTGTAACTGATATAAAAGAAATGCTAACGAGTTGTTCTTTAATGAAAATGAAGTTAAAATAAACGATGTGCAAATTATACATATATTTTAAATATATTTTCTTTTTCTTAAAGACCAAAATTTGAGTTTACAAGGGCCCATACTAATATTTTAACATATCTATACATACCTATAAACAATGTTCGGACTTATCTAAATAAATTATCCAGATAATTATTTTTTTATCTTTTATCTTATCTAGATAAATAAACATAAGTTATCTAAGTATTTATTTTAGATAAAAATTTAACCTATCTAGATAAATTTACAAGATACATTTTTTGGTGAAATTAGGTGGATCTGTTTCAAAATGTTTAATTTTTATTCTCATTATCTCAGGCACAACGTATACGTAAAATAACATCCAGGGCTAAAAATATATGACGTTTTTCTGAAAAGACTATTAATTATTCCTATTTAGTAAGTACTTATTACTTATTAGTTATTAGTAGGGCAGAGGACTTGAAGCATTTGCATATTTGTTTTGCACAGTCACAAAAAAAAGAGAGTACAAAACAAATACGTTTCATGCTTTCATAAAGCTAATTTTGAAAGTTTATTTTGCATATAAATGCATATTTTGAGTCCTTTTTGTTTTTAAGGCATATTTTACACTTTTAAACGCTATTTTATACTTTTTGAGACATATTAAGTCGATTTTTTCCAAAGTTAAATTTTTATTTTAAAAAAAAAAACAGTCAAAATGTTCGGATAAAAATTTGTTTATTTTTAATTTTTGCCGTGTAATTTGGTTTTTGACTATCTACGAGCACACATTTTTGTTAGAAGCGATAACGATTTAACGCCGTTTCCTGATAGAAAATTAAGTAAAATGTATTTTGTTTATTTAGCTATGGTGTATAATCAGGGTTGTATCAAGGGGGGGGGGGCTATAGCCCCGGGCCGCAAGTTAAAAGGGGCCACAATGTGTAAACTCATGTTTTTCAAAATATTATTATAACTTATAAATTTTAAATTTATGTCATACGAAAATGGACTATGAACTTTTATACTTCATTACCGATACACAAGACTCAATTATAGGTATAGTGGTCGTCGCTTCTCTCGACTCGTTATCGTCGTTATCGAACGGGTTTCCGGCTGATTCACCGACGCGATAAATATAATCGATTAAATCTATTTTTAAACCTAGTACATTACACGTTCGATGAATGATATACACGTACTTTCACAGATGCAGTACTGATTATTTTAGCTTAGACCGCAGACGTTCGCTTGAGATTTCCGACTGTTTATTATCATATAATATGTAAAGCTCCTTTTAAAACGTTATATATTTATTGAATTTATCTATTAAGTGTGATTTACTGATTTAATAATCATGTCTTTCCGAAAACATAAATCTGGTGCTATAAAACGAAGAGCCCTGAAAATTAGAAATTAGTACGAAACCAAAATTCCTAAATTGTCAAACTTCTTTCAACCAATTGAAAATCCTGCATTGGAACCAAAAATGAGTGAAACCGTGTGCGAAATCGATAAAAACACTGATAAAGTAAATTTAACATAATTAAATTAAAATATTTATTTTAAATATTAATACTATTTAATATCATATAAATAGAAAATATTGACGGAGTTGGAAATAAATAAAGATCCTGCATTGTGGCCGGCAATGAGTGAAATCGTCCGAGAAAAATGTATAAAATTAGAACCGGCATATTTCCAAAATAAAAACAACGAGTTTTCAGTTTCTTTACGAGGTTATAAAAACCAAAAAAGATATTTTTCTCGTAATTTTTTTACACGAACTTTGGTGAATGGAGAGAAACACGAACGATTAGGGCAATAAAAGAATTAGTGGTTATTAAAACCATTCTGTACACCAGTTATGCACTATGAAATGGCTTCATCGTTTGAATAATAAAACAAATATTAATAAACAGTTAACGAAACAATTAGAAGTAGAGGAAAATTATTGGATTGATATTTTAAAACGCGTTATTAAAGCTATTCATTTTCTTTCGACACGAGGTCTGATATTTCGAGATAGTCATGAAGTGATTGGAGTTACGGATAATGGTAATTATTTAGGAATACTTGAGTTAATTGCTAAATTTGATTCTGTGTTGAAAGCACATATAGAAAATTATGGTAACAAAGGCAGGGGCAGTGTCTTACATATCAAAAATCATTTGTGAGGAACTTATTGGTATCATGTCTTTAAAAGTGTTTGATCACATTGTGAATGAAATTATTAAATCTTAGTATCTTGGTATTTTAATTGATTCAACTCCAGATCTTGCCCATATTGATCAGCTGTCGGTAATCATACGTTATTTTTTGAATGTTACAGTACATGAACGATTTCTTGGCTTTGTCTCTTTTCATAGTCATACTGGTGAAGCTCTAGGTGCGACTGTACTAGAATTTCTCAAACGAAGTGGTATTGATATTGCCAACTGTCGTGCGCAAACTTATGATAATGCGGCCAACATGTCTGGAAGATATCGTGGACTACAGGCTCAAATTAAAGAAGTAAATGATTTAGCATTTTATGTCCCATGAGTCGCACATTCTTTAAATTTAGTTGGAGATTGCAGTGCAAAAGAATGTTTAAAAGCGATCAATTTTTTTTCAATTCTTCAAAAATTATATGCGTTTTTGCAGCTTCTACGCATAGATGGGACGTATTATTAAGAAACAGCAAAAAAAGTAGTAAAACTTTAAAAAGTCTCTCCAGTACACGGTGGTCTTGTCGTAATGATGCTATTGAAGCATTAGCTAGTAATTATGATGAGATATATAATACGTTATCTGACATTTCTAAAGATATGAATGAAAATGCTGACACTCGTCATGAAGCCAATTCAATTAAGAAAAAGTTAATTAAATTACAAATATCTTTTGTGACTATTTTTTGGAAACGTGTACTAGGCAGATTCAATACTACAATCGTTAATAACATTTGTTGATGATCTCAGAAATGATTTTGACGCATTTGAAGATTAAGCAAAAATATTGAGTCTCTCAATTAATAAAGAATGGTCTAATGGAGGAAAAAACAAACGTAAAATTATTCAAATATATTCGGATGGTACTACAGGTCATGAGAATTTCAAAGTTACATTTAGAGTCAAAACTTTTTTTGTTATCATTGATAAATTGCAAACCGAATTAAAAAAACGTAGCTTAGCTTATGACAATATAACAAACCTTTTTGGATTTTTGAATCGTTTGGACGCGATTGATGATAATTTATTGAAAAAATCCGTAAATAATTTAGTCAAAGTTTACTCTCGTGATCTAGAAAAAATCTATACGACGAATAGAAACAATTCATTGGTATGGTTAAAGTTAAGGAAGATAATAAATTAATAAAAACCCCAGTATACATGTTACAAATGATTGTTGAAGATAATCTTTCTGGCGTTTTTCCGCATATTTATGTAGCGTTCCGAATTTTTTTAAGTATACCAGTTAATAATTGTGAAATTGAACGATATTTTTCTGCACTAAAAATAATTAAAAATAAATATCGTTGTATGATGGGAGAATCAAGACTGACATCTCTATCAATTCTTTCAATAGAGTCTGAATTGACTATGAATATTTCATTTGAAGATATAATAAGAAAATTTGATAAGGAAAAATCTAGGAAAAAGTTTTTTAAACATATTATATAGGATTAGAAATATATGTATATTTTTTTTTATTGCATAAACCGAAAAAATGTATAGTATAATATAAGAATAAAATTATATTTAAAAACAATGCTATACTTATTTTAATTTATTTTTATTATAAATTACTAAATCTAAAAAAAAAAAAGGAAATTGTTTTAGGTAAAAGGGCCTCAATAAAATTAATAGCCCCTCTTAAATTATGTCCATAATTCGACCCTGTGTATAATATATTTAATTATGTAATTATTTTGACTTGTTTTGAACGCTCTTTATTTTATTTATACTTTTAAATAAATGGGCTAAAACAATTTTTAGGTGCATATTTTAAGTGCATAAGTGCTTGCATATTATTTTTTTTTTAAACCATTTTTATATTGTATCTAATATCTATAATAGGTATAATTAATAATTATTATTATGCGTATAATATACCTACATAATGCGACTTGTGAGTAATCATTATCTTGTATTCTTTTTATTTTTAATAATATTTTTAATTCATATTAATTTTTAAAAGTGTTATAATTTGATTTGAAGTATTTGTTTTTATTATTTAGATTTAGAACATGTTTAACAAATTTTATATTTTGCCTTAAATAAATATTGTTAACTAGGTACCTTTTAATTATTATGTTTTGCATAGTAATTTCTTGAATTTTTTTGTTTATATAACCTACCTAATTTATTTACATTTAAAAAAAAGTTGTATTACTTCAGTAGAAGTATATTTTTTTGTTTCTATGATATTTAATTTTCTCAATAATGTTTATATTTTATTTTAACTTGTAATCAATATTATTTCTAAAAATATTATTAACTAGGTGTGTTTTGTTTTTGGTCCACTCAACACCTACTTTACAGCAGTGTGACTTCTCCCATTTTTATTTATATCTTTGTTACTCCCTTGGCTCTTATTGGTTCCTTATATAATATGATACATATGATGATACACAATATAATATAGTTAATTAAGCCAAAAATAAACATAATATATAGGTATATAATTGCATGACGGTATATATATTTTTTTCAATTACCTAGTAATTACCTAGTAACAACCTAGTTGTTTTAACTTTAATTTCTATAATTATCTGTTATTTATCTAGAAAAAAATATTTTTATCTTTTATCTTTTTGTTAGATGAATTTAATTTGTTTATCTTTTATCTGTATCTTAGATAAAATTTAGTGTTGTTATCTTTATCTTTATCCAGATGATTTTTTTGTTATCTGTTCCTAACACTGCATATAAAATCCAAATACCACTGACTCACTGATCGCTGTATCTCAAAAACTACTCAACGTACGGACTTGAAATTTGAAATAGAGGTTCTTTTCATATTTTCACCGTGCAATAAGAAAAGATTTTTTGAAAATCGCATTATTGAGGGTTGAAATAGCTGTGAACTGGACGTATAAACTTTTTAATTTTCTGGTTACCTAGGAAATATGTTGATGTGTTTAATATGTTGATTTTAATAGTTATCGATTGAGATTTATGCAAACTATCAAACAGTATGAATCAATAAAATCAATAACATTCGAATACACAAATATAATATGCTCATTTCAACAGGCCGGCCGCAATAACCAATCGCAGCTAGAAAACCATACCGTAACATAAAACAATACACATACAAATTCTATTTATTAGTTATCTCTACATTGCCTTGCCACGGTGCCTATACATTAAACACGTTCATTTCATTTGCACTCCGCACTAACAGCAGTTCGGACGTGCGTAACATATAAAATATTAAACACGTTCATTTCATTTGCACTCCACTTTACCAGCAGTTCGGACTTGCGTAACTTATAAAATATTTACGGTGCCCGTAAACACATGGAGCTCATCGACGTTCGCGGTGTCATGGTACCTCACCATGATCTGCATGTGGAGGGAGACGGTTCATGTTTCTTTTATTCACTTTCATATCACATGTCTAGCACCTTTTCACATGCGCCTCATTTACGGACAAGTGTCGTACAATACGTTTGTAACAATTGGAAACGGTTTGAACTGTACAGCATGATGCCGTGTGGTAATATTTACAGAAATATTAACGAATATCATGCTCACATGTCCCTTCCTAACACTTATGCCACCCCTTGTGAAATTCACACTACTTCTGAAATATACCCGTACCATTTAGTACTATACAGAGATGGCGATGTTATTTTACAGCCGGACGAGTACATGGAAGTACATGGAATACATAATATTTCATTTTAAGTGCATTGGTCCTATGATGAACGCACATTTTGAACCACTTATTCCTCTATAGGCCTCTTCTCTTCCTTCAAATATACTTATCGTCTGTACTTCATTTATCTCAGGCAGTACTGCCAAACCACATGCAAAATCTGAACGCCAACAGTTGTCATCAGAAAAAAGTAGAAAAAGAAAATGCCGCCATAGGGTAAATGACAGAACTAAGACACAAAAACATAGAGAAGCCGTGAAAAAGTATACAGATAAAAATCCTGAAGTTAATAGGAAGTATCCAAGTATGAAGCAGGGCGTTATATTAGCAGTTCTGAAGCTGCTTGGAGAATCTTACGTATCCCCATCCATGAGAGATTCCCACCTGTTATGCATCTTTCTGTTCATCTTGAGAATGGTCAAAGAATTTACTTCACAACTGATAATGCCTCAGAAAAAGTACAGAATCCTAATAGTATTACACTTTTAGGATTCTTTGAGCTATGTAAAAATGATTCTTTTGCAAGAACATTTTTGTATAGTGAAGTTCCAGCTTATTTTATTTGGAAAAACAACAAATATAGCCGAAGAAAACAAGAAAAGGGTCACCCAGGAGTCAAACAAAATCATGTGATTAGTAGAATCTATACTGTACACCAGCGGTTCTTAACCATAGAGTCGCGACCCAATTTTGGGTCGCCAATAATTTTAAATGGGTCGGCTAAAATTTAAAATGTCGGTATTATATTTTTATTTTTATGTCTTATAACATAAATAATAAATGAAACAGTTTTCGTAAATGCACAGTATTGATAATTGGTACAAAGAAGCTTATCAAATTTATTCGTTTCTGTTAATGTCAACCAATAAAGTATATTTATATAGCTATAAGTTATAGTGCTACATAAGTTTTCAACCAGCATTTTTCTTAGAATTAATTATTAATATTGTGAACGTCGTATGGTACTATTATTTTTTTAGTCGTGAGGTTAACGTCAATCTACCTGTACCCAGTGCGGAATAGTCGTTAGCATTCGTAAATCGTCTAATAATTTTGTATACCTACTTAAATTTAAACATTTATAAGTAAACAAACATTACTTTCATCTTTTTTCAAAAAACCTTTGGTAGTTACAAATAATGAAAATGAAATGACGAAATCACATGCAAATGAACAAGAAAATATAGAGATGGACGAGATGCCTAGAAAAAAGGTAAAAATATCGACGAATTACATATATAAATACATTGATAAATATATTAGTTATGGGTTTACTACGTATATAAATAAAAACGGAGTAGATTTGCCACAATGTGTTATTTGCGGTATTGTACTAGCGAATGCTTCTTTAAAGCCAAATAAACTTATACGGCATCTTGAAACTAATCATAATGAATACAGAAATAAAACTACAGATTTTTTTTTAAGAAAACGTGATGAGTTAAAGATAAATAAAAAAAATATTAAATCATACACCACAGTTGACAAGGTGTATTTAAAATGTTCTTTCATTGCAGCTTTGCATATTGCTAAGACAAATAAGCCATATAATATTGGTGAAAAATTAATTAAACCTTGTATGGTCGATATATGTTCAGAACTATTCGGTAATGAACACGTCTCAAAAATAAAAAATATCCACATGTCAAATAACACTATTCATAAACGAATTCTTTGTATTGCTAATGAAATTGAATATCAGCTTGTCGAAAAAATAAACAAATCTTTATTTTATGCCATCCAGTTGGACGAATCGACAGATATTAGTAATTCAGCTATATTATTAATTTATGTAAGGTACATTGATGATACATTTAACGATATAAAAGAAGAGTTGTTATGCACCTAAAAGTTGAAAACCTCTACTACAGCAGATGAAATTTTCAAAACAATGAATAATTATATGATATCCAAAAATATTAACTGGGCTTCTTGTATTGGAATTTGTACAGATGGCGCAGCGTCTATGACAGGGATACATTCAGGTGTAGCATCACGCGTTAAAGATGTAACACATGCACATCTAATGTCCTTTCATTGTTTTATACATCGAGAACAATTAGCAATAAAAGACATGGGTGAAAATTTCAATGATATTTTAAACCAATGTGTAACAATTATAAATTTTATTCGCACAAGAGCCATTAATTCTCGTATTTTTTCTGTTATGTGTGAAGAATTTGGTTCAGTTTACAATAATGTATTATTTCATTCTCATGTACGTTGGTTATTAAGGGGAAAAGTTTTAACGAGATTTTTTGAATTAAGAACTGAAATAGAAGTATTTTTAAAAGAAAAAAATTCACCGCTATCCGACCATTTTCAAGATATAGAATTTGGTTGGCAAAAGTTGCGTATCTTTCAGATATTTTTTCATTATTAAATGAGTTAAATTTGAGTATGCAAAGGCCATTAACTAATATTTTTTCATGTTATAATAAAGTTGAAGCTTTTCTGAAGAAACTTGATCTTTGGATAAAACGAATTCAGGAAAATATGTATGATATGTTTCCATCATATTATAACATGATCGAAGAAAAATTATTTAAAAAAAATGAAATAAATGTAATGCAATGTGTAATTAAAACACATTTGTCGAAATTAAAAAATAAATTATTAAATTATTTACCACCATCTCATGATATTCGATTAAGCAATATGTGGATTCTTAACCCGTTTTTACCCTGTGAAAAACATGAATTATCTTTATTAAATGAGAGCCAACTATTAGAATTATCGTCAGATAAATTATTAGAACAATCTTTTAATACTAAAAGTTTTAACCAATTTTGGATATCTTTAAACAAAGAGTATCCTAATCTTTACGAAGAAGCATTAAAAAAATTACTTCCTTTTGCAACCACATATTTATGTGAATCCGGATTTTCGACATTAACTACAATCAAAACCAAATCCAGAAATAAGCTTGATGTCGAACCCACGATGCGTATTTCACTTACTAACTCCATAGAAGCTCAAATTGATTCATTGGTGAAGCAACATCAAGACGAAAGAAGTCATTAAATTCTTATTTTAAAAAAATATTTAAATTAAAAATTATTTTAAAAAATATGTACGATTTTAAATTATTAAAATAAATGTTTATTTATAAAAATATAATGTAATTAATATAACCTATTAGTACAAGTAATAAAAGTAAAAAAAAAAATTATTAAATTAAGAGTACCCATTAGTTATTTTTTATTCCACCATTAAACATTATTTATAAAAAGGTCGCATGAAAAGTTTGGTAAATATCTAGGGTCGCCACTACACAAAGGTTAAGAACCACTGCTGTACACCATAACAATGCCAAATGCTATTACTTGTGACTATTATTTCATAAAGTACGTAGACCGACTTGCTTTAATGATCTCAAAATAGTGTCTGGAGTAGTTCATCCATCTTATCAATCTGCCAGCCAAGCTCTTGGGTTGTTGGAATATGACACTCATTGGGACCGAACTCTAGAAGAAGTCACTATTTTTGATTCTCCACAAAAAATCCGTCAATTATTTGATGTTTTGTTACTGTTTTGTCAGTTAGCTGACCCGTTAAAACTTTGGGAAAAACATAAGGACAGTATGTCAGAAAATGTGAAAAGACAACTGGTAAATGATTACAAAGAGATTGGTATTGAAACCATTGTGGATGTTGTTCACAACAAATGCTTAGTGCTGCTAGAACAGGTCGTCTTCTCGATGGGTAACCATTCACTTTATCAGTTTGGACTTCCTTCACCAACTCACGATGCGAGTGAATTAACTGTCAATCTTGATTATCTGAGAGAACTGTCTTATGACGTAGAACAATTTTCTAAATTAGTTTATCGCAACATAAAATAGCTTAATCTTGAACAAAGTCAAGTTTATTACGAATTTATAAGAAGCGTTGATTCAGATTCTGGACGTATTTTTTTCTTGGATACTTCTAATGGAACAGGAAAAACGTTTTTAATGAATCTGTTGCTAGCTATTGTAAAAATGCACAAAAAAATAGCGATTTCTGTCACTTCCTCTCGAATAGCAGCTACTTTGTTGAATGGTGGAAAGACCACTCACTCTGCTTTTAAACTTCCTATCAACTTAAATTTTTCTGAAACTCCTTTATGCAACATTTCAAAGAAAAGAGATGCAAGTTAGTTGTTTGGGATGAAGTTACAATGGTTCACAAGGGAGGAGTAGAAGCATTAGATAGAACTCTCTAGGACATCAGGAGTAGTAAACACCTAATGGGTAGGATGACCGTCTTACTAGCTGGTGACTTCAGGCAAACACTACCTGTTGTTCCTCGAGGAATCCGTGCAGATGAGGTAAGGGCCTACCTTAAATCATCCTACCTATGGCCTATGATTCAAGTCAATTCCTTACGAGTCAACATGAGAGTGTACCTTAAAGGTGATCTTGAGGCAAAGGATTTTTCCAACTTACTCCTTCAAATAGGAAATGGAGATTTAAATGAAGATGATGATAGGGAAGTGAACATTCCAAACAATTTGTGTGCAGTCGTCAAGGATCTAAGTTGAGTGAGCAAATATATCCGAATTTAAATACTTTACATTCAGAAAACCTGACTTGGCTTAACGAAAGAGCCATTCTTACACCAAAGAATGACACTGCAGCAAACATCAACGATTCCTTATTGGTCCAGCTTCCTACTGAAACGGAGAAATATCCATCTGTGGACTCTGTTGTGGAGTTAGAAGATGTAGTTCATTATCTTGTAGAGTTCCTTCACACTTTAAATCCACCAGGAATTCTACCTCACAATCTATGTTTGAAAATGGAGCTTCAAAAATGCTATTGCGTAACCTTATACCTCCAAAACTTTGTAATGGCACACGACTTCGGGTTAAGACCTTACATAAAAATGTAATTGAAGCAACTATCTTTACAGGCTGCGGTATGGGAGAAACAGTTTTTCTAATAAGAATACCTTTAATTCCATCTGACTTCCACTTTCAATTCAAACGGCTACAGTTTCCCGTAAAGGTATGTTTTTCCATGACAATTAACAAAGCGCAAGAACAGTCTTTGAAAGTGGCAGGAGTGGATTTAAGGAATGACTGTTTCTCCCATGGCCAATTATACGTAGCCTGTTCACGTGTAAGCTTTCCTGATAGTCTGGTAATACTGTCTCCCGAAGGAAGAACCAAAAATATTGTATACAAGGAGGTACTATAAAAATGCAAAAACGACTTGCATAAAAATAGTTAGCACACAACAATGTTACCCATAACATTTTAAAATAATATTATGAATATGAAAAAAATATACACACGGATGAAGCCAGATAATTATAAAAAAAAAAGCAAAAACAATTTAGTAAGCATAAAAAATATATAGCACTCAACAATATTACCCATATAATTATACATGTGGCTACAAATTTAAATATTATATAATAAACATTATAAAAGACATTCTTCGTTTCGACAACACTTCCACAGCGTTTTACACCTAAAAGGAGTATTTCCGGGCAATGCCGGGTAATTCAGCTAGTATATATATATATATATATATTTTGTATCTATTATATTTTACTAAAACACGTAGTAGTATCATAAACATACATCATACATATTGTCGAAAATAATTCCATCTACTTCCATACGCTTAATGTTTTGAATCAAATCCTTTCCTTTTTTTTTTGCGAAAACATCCAGCCAATCATTAACACTTATAGAATCATAATTAACCATAATAGGTAGATCTCCTTTAATTTTTTTAATACCAGCTATGTCGTCCGTATAGTTATCTATAAGTCAATGATTAGTGTTATTTCCTACTATGCATAATACATATATATATAAATTCATTAAAAATAACGGATTATTTTTAAAACATTTCAAAATAGAGTTCATTAAGTTTAAACTAAAACTGAAATCTACACATTTTTAACATTTAAATTATGTTCTTTAAAATATAATTCAATTTTTCTAAAATATAACCAAAATAACAAACATTAAGTATTATGTTATGTAAGTAATATGTTTCCCACCAATACCAAATAATTAATTAAATATTTTAGAGATACAGGATGCGGTGGAGCCGACTAATGAGTTTTGAAAGGCTATAAAAAATAACATTAAAACTTAAAGTAAAAAATTATTTTTTATTACAATCAGTATGAACTCCTATTTTGTAACATTTTATTTTAAAAATTATATCTTTAATATGGTGGCCGTCAGCATTAATAAATTTTTGTAGACGATCTCTGAAGTTTACATATGATTTTATGCAAGTTTCAGCTGAAAATAACCCATGATAATTCCATGAAAAACTACTCTATTTTCCCAAAATTACCATTTGGTGTGTTGTATCACAATTGGAACGATCAGTCTAAACTTTTTTTTAGGACGAGAGCAGGACCGTCACTGTCAATTCCACTCGTCATGGTGAGATTTCGGAAACTTATCTACAGCATAAGTTAGAGGAGAAAGCTGAAGAACATGATTTAGGCGATTTTTGTTTTCAACAAGAAGGAGCAACAGAGCACACTACTCAAATTTCACTTTTTTGGCGACAAATGTCTCCTGAACAGTTTGTCTCTCTAAGAAGTTACATAAGCTAGCCAGCACGTTCTTCTGATTTCAGCATGTGTAAGTTTTTCTTCTGTGGCTAATTTAAAGTTAATGTTTTTAGAAATGCAGAAAAACAAACAAACGTGCAGAAAATCTTATGTGAACTTCAGACATCGCTTACAATAATGTAATGATTCCTACGACCGCCATCTTTAAGACATCATTTTCAAAATATAATATTACAAAATAGGATTTCATACTGATTAAGCCTATCAAATATATCCAATACCAATACCAATGCCTATCCAATACCTTGGCTCTTTCGCACCATGTATTATATTGCAATTATATAATTTATCTTAAAACAAACTAAAAATGTACGATATCTTTTGCAAAAATAAATTAAAATTTGATACAAAGTAAGTAGTTAAGAAATAACTTGTATTGACTCCGGTTACTACTACTGTTTTGCATCCTTCTGGTAATTTTGTTACGGTCCTTGATCCATTTTGTAAACCACAAATGCATTTCAGATCATCGGGAGTAATAGGTTTACCTAAAAAAGTGTAAATACGGATGAAATTAACGTAATACATATTGTTATAAATTATGTAACATACAATTTAAACGCTTCCTGAGCATCGACATAGATACGATTTTTTTTTTTGGGGGGAATGGGGTTTTAAAATATATTTATGATACAAATTTCAAGTTATTAGTTAAACTAAACATCATTTTTATTTTGTTTCAAATTGGTATAAGTTATAAATAGTTGTTATAGTTTTATATTCGATTGTTATTGTAGTAAGCCCAATGCTCAGCATAATTTAATATATTCAATGAGATCCAATTGTTAAAATAGGTATTAATAATTATTCCTACGCATGATTATTATTAAATAGGTGGTATAACGTACTCGTATAAAACAGGGACAAAATGTAGAACGCACGGAAATCGGGGGTAAAGGTTACAACTACTAAACAATACTATAATGTATGCATATAAAATTATAAATAACTTTTTCCACGAAGTTAGAAAAAACCTAACGCACGGAAATCCAGGGTAAAGGTGAAAACAACAAGTAGTTTTAACATTAATGCTAAATCGACAATAAAGGGGAATTAATAATAGAATTACACCAATTTTACGTCATTGGACCTCATATAAATACAGGTAAAGCACTTGGCATTAAGTCAGAAGTAGATAGGTAGTTATGATATAGACAGTGATATAGTCATTTTGCTATAACTGGTCAATTATTAGAGCTTCTTATTTCATGTTTGCATATTTTCACTATTTCCGTGAAATTATTATTTGAATATATAAAAACGTGTACTCGAAAACTCCGTGTATACATGTAATTATTCACATGTATACATATATTTAAGTATACACGTTTTTACGTATTCACATACTGAAGTCTTAATATTTTTTTTTAAATTCATAATATTGTTGAACTAACAAGTTAACATTTTTTGTTAATAACAATGTTTTTTTTTAAGTTACTACACTGTATTCGCACTACAGTACTGCATAATACATAATACCATAGATTATAGAATAGATAGATAGCCCATGCAATGATAATAATTGGTTACTACTTTTGTGACGCGACCGTTATGGAACGCTAGTGTATTTATGACGCAAGGATGGTACCATTGATTTCAGAATATACAGATAAGCGGTTAGGTTATATAGGACTGTATATTATAGTGGCGACTAGTTATATGACGGCGACCAAGGTTTATAGAAAATACAGGTTGCCTCATTCTGAGATTTTGAAAAAGTAGGAGAGGGGAGACAGTTTGACTGACGTCATTGTCGTACACTCGTACGACGACCCATCCACTCGTACACAATACATCCATGACAAAATCTATTGCACATGTCACAGTTACATCTTGTTTAATGTTTATAGTTTATGTTTAAATATACAATGGCAGCGAAAGGTGGATCAGTGTGTACTATTGCTACTTGTACAAACTACAATGATATTATGTTTTTTTTCTGATAACACTTTAGGATAAAAACACTTATACAAAACTT
>JASXSY010003081.1:0-23789 GCA_034509805.1 Sipha maydis | reverse complement strand
AGGAAAAATCTATTACATACTAATTATTCACAATGAATGTATAAGTCGCGATATTGACGTTGACGCGTCGATCAAAACAACCTGTGTCATCGAACTATAATTACATTTTATTTTCAAATAACAATACATCTATCATTGATTGCAATAAAAATTTCATGGTTTGTGAACAATAACGGTAAAGTCACGAATTAATGTTTGTTTTTTTAATAATTTTTTTAAAGCCTTTAAAGCGTGCGATTTAACACAAATGAAAATTTATAACATATTCATACTCGCTGATTTCAACGCTGTAATATAAGGTTCTACGTGCTTAAAAAGTCACCCGGTACATTAAAAATTTTTAACTTAAGTAATTATTTTAATTTTATCTACCTCGTGGACATCGTTATTTTAATTTTATAGTGGTAAACATAAAATGTTTACCGAACCCAAGTATTCATATTATATTATTATATTGTATTATTTTTATTATGTATATATAATTTAAAATTAAATTCATTTTACACAACATCGCGGTCCTTTAGCGGAGCTCAAACAAAATGCATAATACATCATTATATTGAATGTGAAAATAATATTTTAGTCAACTTGAACACATCAGACTTTATTTGAATTCCGGTAATTTAATTATAATTAAGTTGATAAACATTAATTATTTATGAACTTTGCTAATGGCGATGGAACTTTAAAATATTAATATAAACTGTTTTTAATAAGTTACACGAATGTCTTGTTCGATAAATTTACCATCCTATTTCATTAATTACATTATTTTTATAAGCAAGACATAAATTACTGTAAAATGTAAAGCACTATCCCAACCGTAGCAACCAGCAATGGCGGCGTGAACTTATTATTTCAATGACGCAGTCGACAATTCTCAAAACCTAATCCATTGGTACTTTTGCGCTATTGATTATTGTAAATTTTATTTATATTCAATCGATTGCATTAAACCAAGTTCCTAATTTCTACTCAACTACAAACGTCAACTTTCAACACCCACCCATCATTTTTTTTTTTTCTTGACGCAGCTGCGTAAAAATAACTGTTCACGCCGCCACTGCTAACCAGTGGTGTAGTGGAGCGTGTACGCGAGTACACGGTGTATCGTTATTGTTCTCCATTTTTTTGGTGACTGCATATACTTATTACATAATTGGTGATACGCGCAGGTAAACTACGAACTTAGGAGCTATAAACAGTTAGAACGAATGTTGATCCTTTTTTTTTTTGTTCAAAAATCAAAAATACTAAATGTATCACGTTTATTAGAAACGGTTATTGTTTGTACATTTTAAACGTCTATTTTCGATTATTGCACGGAAATAGTTTGAAAAGCCGTTACACTGCTGCAAGACGCTACAATAGTCTTAAATTTCATTTTATCAACTCAAAATTGGGATCTTTCTTTTGTTAGCTCATGGACATAAAATAAAAAAAAAAAATAGAAATTAAAAGAACGGTAAAGAAATTAACCCCATTCACCATTTTTATTAACGATTGGCGTTTACTCGAGACTTTTTTAGGATTACATTAGCTGAAAAATCCATCGATGAATCTGTGTAAATGTTGACAAATCATAATCTACTTATACACGAAAATCTGATGTGTACAATCAATTCTAATTGAACAACATATCATAATCACTAAGATTATAAGTGTTTTATGGTGAATTGTTATTTCACTCATTGTAAATATACTTATATAATACAATTATTTATATGGTTTAGAGTTCGTTTAACAATTTTTTTTTGTCGCAGAACGCCGATGATGTCATTTTATCTGAACCACCGTTGATATTATTGTTTTGATGTTCGACAACTATGGCGATATTCTAATGTAACAAGTGTGTTATTCTGATTTGTTTGTATTGTTGTTGTGGGTATTAATTAATTTTGTCAATAATATTTTACTAACAGGAAGGCCGGTCTAGATTTAGATGTCAACTGAAGCTGTTCAAATGGGTATCGATCGAAAGGGACAATAATACTGCGGAAGAAAAATAAAACACACTATTGTTGGCTTGCTACAGAATAAAATGAATACCAGCTTTTCGGAATACACGTTGCGAACATTTCAAATTAAATATATATTGACGAAAACAAATATTTGTTATAGTAAAATTGTTAAAATAATTAAAAAAAAATACCAATATGATGTGATATAAAAAGTATACGTGTACTGTACATGCAAATAATATTACAACCATATGGTATGCAATTGCATATATACATATTTATTATACACTAAAACCTTTGTATAATGAATCCCCTACAAGGTGGAAATCATCTTATAACGGAAAAACAACCCGCAGTCCTGTTTCAAGTATAAAAATAAAATTACCCCTCTAAAGTAGAACTAATATTAACTGAAAGCAAAACATTATAATTTCAACGAAAACAAAAAAACTCTCTTTAGGTCGGAAAATAAAAATCGTTGATTACAAAATGTTACTACATAAAATGAAATGCAGTAAAACTTCCTTATAACGGACTCCCTATAAGATGAAAATACAAAATTTTTAAATTGGATTCATGTTCTTGGAAAAATTACTGAAGTTTTTAACTGTTGTTTCAAATGCTAAGTCTTGGAATTAACAATAGAACTCGAGAATGTGCAACCATTAATAATTAAAAAAAAAAAAACAAATATCATTAATTATTTTTCTAAATTATATATGTAATAAATAAGGTGTAATAAAACAAAAAATTGAATATTATTATAATATTAAAAATGTATTTAGTATTTATGTGAGTACCTAAAAATTATTTTGGTTTCGATATTACATAGGTATGTCATTCAGTTTTGAGTTTTTTAAGAGTCGTGATTTTACTGACTATATAATCGTATACAACCTGACGATGAATTTTCAATTCAAAACTGGTCGTACTTTACGAGTATAATAATATTCTAGACTAAGCATTTGCTTTAGAATATTATTATAAGCATTTACTTATTTCTATGTATAACATATTTGTTTATTTATTTATGTATTAATTTACGAGTAATAACCATTTACAAATTTTTAATTTTTATTTAATTTTTATTACTTTATAATTTATTAAAGAATTTTTTTTTTCAATCTCCCAATTACGGAAAAATTAATTTGTCCTGAGCGATATCTTTACAAAGAGAATTCACTGTAATTATGAATATTACATCGATTTTCAAACGCTAAAACGAAATATTCGTTAATGTTCACTATTTTGTCTTCAATATGAATAAATACGTGTATCCAATCAATCAGCTATAGACATACAAAATGTTAATAATCATAGTAGTAATGTACGATATGCATATTCCGTACATGAACTCGATGTGTGTTGTTAAATTATTTTAGAACACCAAGACGTAGTGCATACTTCGGCAGCGCGATTATTATTTTTCAATGAGGGAATTTTCATAATTTTCTAAATGAAAGTAGCATATTTGTGTTTAACATGATACAGAGTCTTCATAAATAAATAAGCTATATGGTTAAACCTTATAAGTAACTTTCATATATGATTATATTTATATATATTATATTATATGATAATTATTATAATAAATAGAAGTTGTGTGCATACTTTTATTATGAAGTCAAGAAAAAATAAACATTTCTGTTTGGTACCATGGTACGATAGAAACCTATTTTGATAACTTATATCTATTTTTTAAATAAATATAAAAATTCTAGTAAAATTTCGATAAAAATAAACAATAAAAAATACACTTAGCTTACGAACATGATTTAATTTGAACGGTAACCTATATTCTAATACTTTTTAATTAGATAAAAAACTTTTTAAATTCGAATCCGCCGTCATAAGCGTATATATAAAAATATACATAAATGTAAGTATAAAGACACATGAAATAGTTAACGGGACAATTTATACTGATTTCTGATCGATTTTGATAACATTTAAGATAATTACCGATCTACATACGATTTTTGAACCGTCCATGTTAATTATTAATAAGTTATGAATAAGTCGAATGAAAAAAAGTTTAAAAAGTTATTTAAATACCCAAAACAGTTGTCAAATAAAATGATTTAAAGAATGAATTATCCAATACTTTTAAGTTAATACGGATTTAGAAAATCTATTTTTAAAAACGACAAGTGAAGCCGTTAAGAAATACGAATAAAATTTTAAAAAAAAACTGTGCGAGTCGTATTACGATGGAAGGGCCATGTGTTTTGATGTTTGAATAATCGATAAAATATGATGAAAAGTTTACGATATCGAATTGTTTTTTGATCGAAAAGTTATGTGAACCAATGGTTTTTTATTATAAATGAAATTATAATTTGACCGTGGTTCCATTATCGATTGAACGGCTAACTAAAATGTACGAGTATATTGAATCGTTCGAGTGTTTTAAATTTATGTACATAAAATAGCGTGGAAGTTGGATCGATCGAAGCAAATTATAAATCATATTTTGTACATATCATACACATATATATATATATATATATATATATAAAACAATAAATACAAGTTCAAAATCGTAATACTTTTTTATCGTAGTTACTTATGAACCTTACAAGTATTTATAAATGTATATGTCATAATATACTCGCATTTTATCCTTCAGAGATCAAACACTAAATAATATTCGACTAGTAATCTCCGGAACGTCACCCCTTTACCAGTAAGGTATTGTTTATTTTGTAACTGTTGTAGGTAAAGTAATTTCCATAAAGTGTGACGAAAATAAATTAAGGACAACGACAGAGTTTCTATCTTTGACAATAATCGTCAACTGTCATTCGTACGAAAGGCCGTCGATCCGTGCACATAAATAAATAACAATAAACTGTACAGAACTCACGGAATAAGCGCAGCCTATATGAATTTGACAAATGTTTCACAAGAATGTCTCGATCAACTCGCGCGCGCGCGCGCGCACACACACACACACCACACATATGTGTATATATTACTATTAGCCATGATTTTTAATGTGAAACACGAAATAATATTATGTTACGCACACGCGCAGCGGCCAAAGTTGTAAAATATTGATTCGCGTCATAGTATAATAAACACACCGATCGTACGTTTCGCATGCAAACATTTCAATCGAAACACGCATAATAGCCGAAGAGTGTAATTAGTCCGAGTCAAAACAACGTATTACATTGTTGTTTGCGCGTGTATTATAGTACACTCTATTATATAGTTACCAACTCTACGGTCACGAATGCAATCAGTGATCGCTTTCAACGGGTTTAAACGCGGATCCGAAAGCTATTTAGCTTATTAGGGCCAAGCGCAGGTACGTATTTGCCGGAGAATAACGCGGAGCGGTAAATATTTACATTCCCACATAACTGCACCACGGGTACATACCCCTCCCCCCCCCGATGATATACAATTCGCTGTGTATATAATTCACCGAGCTGCTGACCTATTGACCTGGGCCGGAAATTCAGAGCAAACCGGATACCGCATGCTGCATCACTCCGTCAATACACAATGTCGATTCCATATCGTTATCGCATGCATGGCCCATAAGTGTTTGGATATTATGTAATATGTATGCAAACCTACCGGTGGTCCATCAGATGCGATCGAAGTCGAACGATTGTTGAACTCCTTTGCGATTCGACTCGCGGTCGTATTAATAACAGTAATACCAATATTAGTAGAGCGACTCAAATGTAAACGTCGATTTAAAACACACAGTTTTGACAATCTATGATTATTATTTTTTACAGTGTAAACAGTGCTGAGCGAACTTGCACAAAACAAAGCTCAACGCCCGCGATTCACGGTCGATTATTTATTTGCTTATTCCCACTGAACATGATTTAATAAATGCGTACAACATACATTATGCATAATGTTGAATTAAATAGCCCTTCAAGAATGTTAATGAATACTTGACGGTTGACAGTTAGGTTACATAACACCGGTAGACCGTACAAAAATCACAATTAATATAAATTTAATAGTAACTAAAGGTGCGCGTTTAATGATTCGCGTATAATATATTCGAAGCAGTTATATAATATATTAAGAATGAAAAATAAAAAAATCAATATATTAAAAATGTATATCCACATCAGGTTGAGGTAATAAATATAAGTATGATACACATTAACATGATTGTTATTCTAATAACTACACAAATGTTTATTAAATTACATTATTTTATTTCAAATTTACCAATCGAACATTTTAAATCATAAATTAACAACCGTCAAATAAACACGAACATTTTATTTTCTTATAAAATATCCATTCAAATATTCGATTAGCTTCTCTCAAAGTTAATTTATTATTTCATTATTATCTAGCGACATTGCGGCTTACATAAAAGGTTTAATATCGAGTTTAGTCACAATTTTAAAAGCTAACTGTAAAAATCTAAAATTTTAATTTTAAAATATTTAGTGTATTCAAGCGTAGTATGCCTTTGATCTCCAAAATTCAAAAGCTAAGCTTTTTAATTGGTCAGCCTTTTTTATTTAGAACTTGATAAAACGTCAGTTTCACATGTTTTAACCGGCATGGAAGAATTATTTTATTTTTTAATTTAATAAATATAAAAATAAAAAATATGTGGTGAAATAAATAAGAAAAATTAAAGGAACATGGCTGTTAATACCGCTGTTATTTTGAATAAATGTTCTGTACGGGATCACGATACTAGGTCAACAATCACCGGTGTAGACAAATAACTTAGTTGACGGCCGATGGGTCGTATAAATTATAGTTTTACAAAGAAAAAAGAAAAAATACAAAAGTAATGATTTAAATTATTGAAAAAAAAACTTCTATCGTAAATAAATGTTATAATGTGAACAAAGAAAATTATTGAAAACATTTATGGTATACAATTTAAAATAATAATTTATTATAATTTTAAACAGCTCGAATAATTTAAATACGTTTTTAGTTGTACGCTGTAACCTACACCTTTTAAAAATGTTTTCATAAACTATGTATCGACTGTTCAGCTATTGCTTTTACCGTGAATTAGATAAACACACATATAAGAACATACAATAATTTAAAAATATATTTTCATGTCCAATATACTATCAACCTAATGGTTGTCACCCTTTCCCATTTTATAAATACATATATATATATGTATATATATATGTATGTATGTATATAAAACATACTACCACGTAATTTATTTATTATGGTTGTTTCCTAACTTATACTTGTGATCATGAAAGTAAGATTATAAACAGATTTTCAAAAGAACGGAATTCCAACCGTATAACGCCATAGATTAATACCAAAAATATTATTATAGTAATAAGTTAAAACGAACTGTTTGCAACTATATAATTATATAATTTTAGGCGATAATTTCTTTAATTTTAAATGCGTTTAATTTTAAAATATAATAATAATAAACACACTGCATGTGAATTAGCTGTTTATTGTAAGATTCATGAAATGTTGATTTTCGATGGTCAATGGTCACAGGAAAATGTTTAGTACATAAAACCAATTTTCGGTATGTAGTGTCGATCATCTGTAGTCTATTGATTGATGGGCGTTTCAGACATCCTGAGTTACTGCCATTTATATTATCCGTCATTAACTACTGTGTACAATAATGGGTGTACGAGAACATCAGTAAAAAAAAAAAAAAAAATTACCAGTTAAAAATTTAATTTCAATCTTCTTACCTCTTTTTGGAGTGTTGTATGATATACAACGTGTACAATGGTTCTGGGTAGATACACACTAATGATAAATGTAATTATTGATGTATTTTTCCAAAAGAACCTTTACTGCGTAGAAGCACTGTATGATGAAAATATTTCACTCTAATGCTCCTTGCTCAAAAATATTAACACGTTTAATCAAAACATATATTCTCGTAATAGGAAAATACTTCTACCCAACATTGTATGCATGGTACATCATCGTATGACGCTGAATTTAAAAAAATTAAAAACTTTTTCCCAACACTGAAGTTCTGAATTTTAGTGAAATAGATTTGTTTTCTCAGTAACAGAGTATGTCTCAGATTAATTAAATGATTTTCTCGGTAATGACTCTCTTATTAATCTTATTATCTTAATAATGATATTAATTGTATAATATTTCGCTTGGTTGTACGGTGTTATAATAATTAAGCATTATTTATAATTGATCCTATACAACAATTTAAAAAAAAAAAACCCCAATATACACAGAATGTAATATATAATTGCATTTATTTGTGATCAAGATGATACGGCGTTGATGTTCTTAAAGCGATTTAATAATAAATACGACTAATAACATTACATATCGTATATTTACTCGGGTACGAACACAACTACGAACTACAAGACGCATTACCAAAATAGTTTTAAGTAACTTATAGTTGTATTCAATTGTGCACGCGTGATATATTATGGAGTTTATAATAGCGATCCGATTCAAAACGGACGCAGAATCTACCGCGGTCAGCATCTTGAAAAATAAGCAACGTGATACGGTCGAAGAACAGTCTAGTCGGATACCAGCAAATGATCGTGATACACGCGCGTTTAATACTAAACCAAACAAATATTATGTGAAGCGATAAGAAATAATTCGTAAAACAGAAGCCGTCGCTAATTATTATCGATTCACCAAACGAAATTATTAAACACGAGTAGGTATGTCGCAGTGGTACGCAATAATGGCGTTGTGCAGTTGAAACCGGCGGACTTTTCGAGCTACATAATGAAAGAAATTCCCGACAGCCGAGTACAGTCAGAAGTTTTAAATGTCTTATCGGAACCGAAAAGTCTCTTCGGACTCTCTTCAGGCTATACCTGCATTTATCGACCATTGTTGCGCGTCTAAACTTTACAACGGACACGAGAATTACACTTGAGCCGATATTATATATTATCATACAACAACGAGTTTCCGGCGACAGCGGTAATCCAATTATCGTGGAGCGATTCACAAACGAGACCGTTTACGCTCTGAACCCTAACAGGAATTACATCGAAATATTCTGGGCACAACTCGACCAATAATCGCGTGTCGTACATACATGTATATTATATTATTTTGTATTGGTCGTATATTGTAGTATATCGGCCGACCGCTATGACCGTAGTGTAATCGATTCGACCAAACAAAATACACAAAGAGCGTACGATTGTGAACGGTAAATAAAATTGAAAAACAAAATGAAATATAAACGCCGTACGAAAACCAGTAGTGGCGTACAACCATGCACCCCGGAGTGATATCCGAAAACAAAACCCGCGTTGAAAGAGAAGAAAACAATTATGTACAAAGTAAAATAGTCATAGCGCGTTTCCTAACGTAATACGAGTTATGGCGTTACGTATAATATATTCTAAAACCTGTCTTGAGCCGTACGCGCGTGTAACCGTGTAAACTATATTCGCCGTAGCTGTTTTTAATGGATTCGCCCATATTTCCTCTCGGCGACTGTAAAAAGCATCATTAATTGTGTTCGTTGCATATATTGTCAAAGGAAAAGACCAGCTCGATTTTGAACTCGACCCAAAAAACATCTTTAATATCTTTAAGAATTTAAAATTAAAACTATTAAACTACGGGTTACCGTTTTACAATGCGTCGGAAGTTATTGCGATTATTTTATTGATAAAAAATATAAAATAGGACCTATCTAGTTAGATATTTCAAACATAAATTGTAAGATCCTCACTATAATTCACAAAAATATCCTCTCTTTCGTTCTTCTGACTACTTCTCCATCACTATGTCTTTGTATATATATATATATTTATGTGTGTGTGTGTGTGTGTGTGTGTGTGTGTAGATTTATACAGAAAAAAGGAATAGGAGACAGGAATTTAAATCCTTCCTCCAATCGGTATCGTCCGATGAAATAACACGATGTGACACTCGAATTTCTTCAGTGTGTAAAGAAACATTTTTTCGACAAAAACACGGAGGTTTTTATTTTATTTTTTTCATAATTTTGACATAACTTATTATCGGCCAATTTATATCACTCTTGTCAGTAGTCCAATGAGACCCTTTTTTACGAAACCGTAAAATACTCTTAAACTGTTAACATACTCGGTTTTGCGTTGAAATAATAAACAGTTGTTATACGATTGGACGTATTACTTTTTAATATTTTCGACATCAATGTTCATCGGCACTGTTTTAAACAATCGCCGTTCAAGATAGTCCTCTAGATATCGAAAATAAATCAATTGACATTTGAAAAACTGCTATCGGGAATTGCTGAACACACGAGCACGCGTGCACCACAGCGGTGTATTGTACAACACAATACGACACGATAATGTGTGGCGTTCGATAGATCTTCGACGTGCGATGTACACGTACGCGTCCCGAGGTGTACGCGCGTTGCACTGGTTTCCCGTGGCAGAACAACATAAACGACACGGTACACGCATGGAGGACAGAAGTCCAACGGCGGAGGAGACGCTGGCGGTAGCGGTAAAAGGACACGCGCCGCATCATTGTCAAACCACTGCGCGTTGCGAGCGGTCAGCGACAAGACCAATCGGTTGCACACGACGACACGACTACGTAATTTATTATTATTTTGTATTAGGCACTGCGCGTTTTCAGTTTCCATGCTTTCGTTTCAGAACTTTTTGTATCAACCAGCGTCACCGCGCATCGTACGTAACATAACAACAAAAGTTATAAAAATACGAGTATGTACACACTCGGTTCACGAAAGTATGTGTACGTACACCACGACATGCATCGGGGGGAGGAATAAGAGCGGGTGGTAGGCCAGTACTGGGACTCGTCCCCTAGCTGTCCGCCGAGTCCGACCCGCCGTCAACATATGATATTCCATAGGCGACCGAGGGGGAAAAAATATACGAATACTTATTATAATAACGCGTTTTCTTTTACTCGCGTTTACGTTTTCATCCAAAACACTATATGCTGTTATTATAACGCGAAACCTCATCTTCTTCCTATACAACGAACTTGACACCGAACTTGCGATGACGTAAAAAAAAAAATTGTCTCGTCTGATAATCGGAACACATTGCCAGGGAAATCGGCACAGAATGGGTTAAGTACCGAGGGGGAGGGGATCGGTTAGTTCTCTATAGTACTCTTGAAAACTAATGACTGTTACACAACATTGTTGTGTAATATATTAATTTGTGCATTTATTTGTTGTATATACGTATGACGCGGATCGATTAGCCGAAAAAAATTTGAACCAATAAGTGGTGCAGTGCCTAATGGTGATAAGTGGTAATAACTAATAATACCCTAAACAGTGTTGGTACACCGGTGGCCCGCATTTGCGCCTAAATAGTAAAACCTTGATTGCGCTTAATAAAGTTTAATAATATTTGTTAGCGCCTATAATACATACATTTGGCAACATCGAAGTAAAACAAATTTCTCATTCCACTTTGTTCAGACTATTCTAACTGACAGAATAAAACGTATTATAACTATTCTAGTATGGTTAAAAATTTGGATTCGCATTCTATTGCATTACTGCTCGTTGAAAATTCTTTTATTTTTAAATTCTTTAAGTTTATTTTGGTCAACCGTTTTAATTTTTGGACCACTACGCGTTGTTGCCAAATTTATCGATTGGTAATGTATTACTGGAATAATAAGTAATTATATTATATTCTGTCTGAAGTCTGAAAAGGCGAAATATACTTTAATGTTCTTAATTATATTGCGATGTTGCCAAATTTAAGTATTATGGCCGCAAACAAGTATTAATACATCATTTTATTAAGCGCAATCAAGGTTTTTTTGGATAGGCGCAAATACGGTATTTAGGCGAAAACACGGACCACCCGGTGCATTACAGCTAGCATATAGCGTAATGAAACCTATTCGAACTATAGCTATTTGGTTTCCGCAAAACAAGATTTTAATCAGCTCTCGTTCGATTTTGTAAACTAGAATAAAACCCTTTAACAATCTTGCATGAAAAATGTGACGGTCCAGTTTAGTAAAACAAAATGAGGTTCCTGTTCATAAATTGTTCGTTGAACTGCGAACGCGCAAGAAAACAAAAATCGAATGAGTTAAATAAGAATTTTTGATGCGGCGCATTTGTTTTCTTTCTACCTATTGCGAAAGAAATCCGAATTGGATTTCGTAGACTTTCTTCCGAAACATTTCGAGTTTACCACGACCAACGTTTACACACCGGGCTCACGCAAAAGATTCATTCCTACTCCGCCGGACAATACGACTTTACGCACACGTCACGTCCGTCTCGCGGATACCTGCCCACCATGTATTTTATCGTAACAATAAATCGCCCGACGACACCCAGTCTCATTGTATGCATATTAGACGTCGGACGGCCCAGCGGCGGACGACCATGGCGACCAGCCGTCACGTCGTGTGTCCGTCGTCACTGCTGAGAGGGCTCGTTGACAGATAACAGTCGTGTAAATTTGTCGTAAACGTCTGATCGCCACTCGTGTCGGCGTTATGTTATTGTCTCTGGCGATTCGCGTGATCTAACATCAAACGAACACAGAAATCGCGATTCCGCGATATTTCCTGTGTATCCGTGCGTACGTGTGCGCAAGAGAGAGAGAGAAAGATAATTTCAAATTGTCGACTCTAAAAGATCTCTACTCCTTACCATACTATAACTTGCAATTATGTTGATCTAAAATAAAAAAAAGTTGACATTATAAGATTTAAGTGGCCGATGGAATTATTTGAATAATAATATATATAATATATATATTATATATAATCGTTTGTATTTTATTTTAATCGAGTTCAAAGAATATTTTCATTGAATTCTAGTTTATAAACAATGATATCGATCTTGTTGTACTGTTTAATATTATGCATTGGTTAAATATGTACGTGTTTTATATTCATATTGTTGCTAACGTTGCTAACCTAATTGCAGCAGTGCTTGCACGCGACGTTTCACCCGAAAGTCAACTGAAGTGGAACAAGCCTGCACTTAGGTTATATATATAACTCTTTAGCGACCATTTATATATATATATATATTTATACATATAATTAGAGACATTAATAAAGCACGGGAAAATAGGAATGCAAAGAAATTCGAAGAATTTATCGTTATAATTATATAAATAAAAATTATTATTTTTTTTAATTTACAA
The DNA here is from genome assembly GCA_034509805.1 of Sipha maydis. Classification (NCBI taxonomy): domain Eukaryota; kingdom Metazoa; phylum Arthropoda; class Insecta; order Hemiptera; family Aphididae; genus Sipha; species Sipha maydis. Next base: position 10,714 of record JASXSY010003081.1, on the reverse strand, counting down.
ATAGTAATTTGTACGTATATATGTTACGGGCAATGTGGAATACCGGGCAAAGTACACTTTGCCCGGTCAATGTGGTCCTGCCCGGGCAATGTGAACCACGGTATTTTTCTAATATCATTATGGATAATGATAATATTATAATCATAATATTATTATGGATTCATTATATTATATTGATGAAATGAAAAAGAAATTAATTAACATCATTATTTTATATATTATATTATATCGTATTATTATATTATCTCATAAATTAAATTTCTAAAAATTAACTAATATCATTATGGTATTTTTCTAATAAATTAAATTCAATGACATTTTTGGTATCTATCGTACTGCCTGTTTAAGAATCATAGTTATCCCATATTAATATGTGATATGTTCATATCGGAATGATAAAATTAATAGCTGTCTTGATAAAATCAGTCAATAATATAATATGAACAATAATTGATATTTCGACTAACCACTAACCAGTCGAGTTTTTGTACTTCACACGACAGTACGACACTATTAGTATATTATACTTCGTTACCTACTATTTTGTACGCGTGTGTTGAAAATGGAATCCAAATTTAACGAACATTTGAAAAAAGTTATCGAAATGAAAAAATCTAACAGTACTTTTATTTGTAAATCTAAATATGATGAGATAATTAATTATTTAAAACAACTTAAGCTAGAGAAGAAAATAAATTCAAAATTGATGAAGAAATACGACGTAATGACTGTACTCGAATCCATAATAATATTATGATTATAATATTATCATTATCCATAATGATATTAGAAAAATACCGTGGTTCACATTGCCCGGGCAGGACCACATTGACCGGGCAAAGTGTACTTTGCCCGGTATTCCACATTGCCCGTAACATATATAACTCAAACTAGATTTCATGAACTGTAAGATATCTTAATATGTATATTGTTTATATTACGATGGATGGGATAATAGAAAGCTATAAAAATAAATATTGGAACGTTTGTGAATATTTCAATTGACATGGTTCAATTTTTTGCATAGAAAATATGTATACGTGGTTAATTCGGTTCCATTTTTACCTTATATATATTGTTCAAATATACGAGTACAATAAAATTAAAAAACAAATTCGTTGAAACAGGGTTCCAGAAGTAATCTATTGAGTCTTGCGCAGTGATAGATTGTAGAATATCTATGTTAATATTACTACATATTACCGACTATGATGTATCAACAATAATTTAAGTATACATTTATGTACAATGGGATATAAAAATATTCGCATGTACGTATGGTTATTGTTGATGGAGAGGAAAAATAATAAGTTAAAATTATTTATTATGTTCTGACAAATGATCAAAAATACACCCATAAATAAATACTTGTGTGGCGGGTGTGTGTCCGAAATTATGACTAACAATCTCGGACCGCCTGGTTGGCAGAATTTTGATTGGGACACCCGTAGGTTTCTGCCATGTCCCGGGGAGGGGGGATGGCAATCTCTCTCCAAAGGCAGTTGTTTCCTGTCCAAGTAGAGAGACTGCCCGTGGCCGGGTTCGAACCAGCGACGGTACGTATCGTAGCCGACGCCTTAGTCCAAAATACACCCATTAAATGATTATTCGATATTTTTCATCGATATGTGTACACGCATAGAAAACATAATGTTCCAATGGAACCGAAAAAGTTACTGACCGTTCGTTGTTTAAGTATTGATGCACATACACTAAACAATTTGAAAAGTAAAACGCACGATATTCGCCTTGACGCGCGAAAACGTTTCCTTGACAACGTCGAAAACTTTTATTTTCTTCGCTTCATGTACTATTTACTGCGGTCAATTCATTTTCGACAAACTCAAACCCAACTTGTTCTATTCGTCTTATCCTTAACCACTTACGCGTATACACAGATTCTTCACAAATAAACAATTTCAAATCTCGGCCACATAATTTTGTAACAATAACGAACGGAATTCCTGTAGTAATAACTTATGTGTTCAGATTTAGACCATCTTCAAAGTCGACAACACTATTGACAAGGGTAAAATTGGCATATTGGAAATCGCTTGAATTCGGTCTGAAGTAGAGAATATCAATTCAAATCGTATCAACGAATGTAGTCGATTAATGGTTATATGTTCAGTTGTATAATTTAATGATCTATGCGAGTGCATATACACATCTCATGAAAACCTAATTACTGTCTCGATTTTTTATATTTGTTAATCACTCTATTAGGGTTAATAGATTTCACTATAGATAATATGCATAGTGCATATAAAAGCAAGGTTGACGTTTAAATGAAAGCAAATGAAAAGGGAGAAGGAAGTAGACTAAAGAAAACATGGTTTGATGTGATTATAAGTGATGGAAGACAACAGCTGGTGTATGTAAGTGAAGAAAATATGGTAGATCGAGACATGTGGAAGTAGTGGATGAGGGTGTTCTACCCAAAATAGTTGGAAGTGAAGGCGTGGAAAAATATATTTATACACCATTTACATTTAACATTTCAAATGGGTAAAACGGTAGTATCATATAGATCAGTAATAGAGCAATAGAGAATTTGCAAATTCAATACAAAATCTTGATCTCGTACGTCGAATAAACGCAATTTAGAAAAAAACGTATATGCCAAATCGTATAGTCCACGATAAAATAAAGTAAACAATCAGTAAGACAATTATAAAATATAACGTGGGTACTAATTTTAAATTTTGAAGTGTCAATATTGTAAGACATTAGTTTAATTACTATTCGGTACATAGAATAATAAGGGGAAATTATTCTATGACGGATATTATGACAATAGAATGACTTGTAAAATCGTTAATGGTCGCTGAGCAGTATGGGAAAATATGATGAAAACGAAATACTTGATGCGCACAAAACCGAGACAATACTATAGGTAATGATTACCTACGAGTTAATATAAAAATGAGAGTGTGGGGGCTTTCGTACACCGATACTTCTACCGTTTAGGACATGGTCACTGCGTTCAAACCGTGGTTGCGGCGACCTCATTGGAATGTGATCCACAGCGCGACGGACCGAATCGGTAGCGACAGATATGACGCGATTTTCATCGTATCCGATCACTATGACTCATTTTGATATAAAATCATCACAAAATTGTCTCACAATGATGAGATATATCGGACGACACGCGATTTTTCAGTGACCTTACAATACCTTGGATATTTTAGACCAAGGGTTCTCAACCCTTTGAGGTAAATTCCGCCTTCCGCATTATTTTGTACACTCACGCCCCTTTCACTATAATACCATTAAATTATTTTTAACATAAATATATTTCCTTCTTGTATTCATTCCTATGGTTGATTTTGCAGTCGAACATGCGCCCTTCAAAAAACTCTTCACTCTTCTCTGTTTCTAGCTAACTTCTTTGGTCCCGTGTAGCTTGACAGTCCAGCATCGGAGATCATTTGCTTGAAAAATGAAGTACTTGGATGTCCTTGGTCTCTCTTACCTTCGATTTTCCATCTAATGTTCTATACATTAGTTCGTGTTTGTGCTTCAATATGTGACAATTATATTCCATCGTATTTAATGGTTTTAAGTTTATTTTCTGCGTTCATTTATTTCACTAATCATACTTTCGTTAGTTTTATCCAACTCACTCACACTATTCTTCTCCAACATCATATCTCAAAACTTTCGAGGATTCATCGTTGTACCATATTTAGTGTCTATGTTTTTCAGCCGTATACCACCACATTCCATGTATTTAAGTATAGCTTTATGAAGCATTTCCTCACCCTAGCTCGCGTATGTTATTTCACCGCTGTGAAACCGCTTGCGCTTCTAGAACCGTCGACTCTGACTGTATCGGGGTACAAGGAAAAATTCGTTTGCCCGGATTTTTGGAACGTCTGTATAGTGTACCCATACCGACGATCAGTCTAATAATCCTATGTGATAATACCAATAGGTTAGGTTACATTAGGCTTCGATCGATTCGTTATATGCTGATTACGAGTACTACGAGAATCGACGATAAGTCCGAGCGTGTTCAATCCAATCGCTGTTCGAATACCGACTGCTGGTATCTAGTTTTCTGATCCACTTATCGTAGCATGTAAAAAGTGCACGTCTCCATATTCGCGCAATCGACAACGAAATAAAATATAAATCACGAAAACCCAAAAGAAATATTTCAAAAGTCTTTTCGACGCCATCTACGATAATAGTGTATACAGTATATATTTGTAATAGCGTTCGATGGCGTATCTGTATAGTATTTTCGATATCATGAAAAAAATGATATTCTGTGTAGACATTATTATGGTCGCACGGGTTTATAAAAATGTTCGTACACGTTCGTAGCTACTCGGTAAGATTTTATCTTATCATTTTTACTTCAAACTTGAACTTTGAGCTATGTATGTTTGGTATACACAGAAGTAGGATGGTTTATAAGACTAGATATTGTGTAAGTTATAAAATATATACGATGATATATTTTTATTTAAACTTTTGCGTATTGATTAAAAATACCAAATTATATTAATTCAGCTCATTATATACATTAATCGTATCGATAAACTAATTATATGTACTTTTCACATTAAGTTAAAATCATTGTGGTTTATGTTTTATATAAAAGTGTCACGGAAGTATTAAAAATGCGGTCGAACAATTCAAAAACTTTAAGATCACAGTCTGAACTTTTTTATGCTTTTATATAAGCTTATAATATACACTACCAAGTGACCTCCGATCACAAATTTTCAAAATATGACCGGACCAAGTATTATAGTATTTAGAATTGTAGAATTTCAAAAAAATGATTCAATTATAATATACTTCGCCGATCCTTAGATCAAAACGAAACAGCAGTCAAACGAACTCTAAAATATATACATTAAATTGATATAAAAAAAGGTATCGTAACAAAACATCTATAAATATAGGTACACAAAACCTATAAATCATAACAATGACCACGTTCTCGAGTCTTATTTTTAATAAAAAAAAAATAATAATAATAATAATATACATGCAGTACGGTATATAGTGAATTTTATATTATGGTTCTGAATTACCAAATTTTAAATTATCTACTTTTTGATATACCAAGATATATTGAATGTTCGAAGTTTCTAAGAACATCCGTATTTCAATTCGAATCATCGAGAATCCTCTGATATAAATTATTTATGAATTGAGGTATTATCAAAACTTATTGAAAGCTGTCCATAATCTGGACTGCGAACTAAAGTAATAATATATGAGTCGATAGAGTTAGTAAAACATTTGGTAAGTTTCGTGATGACGTAAACATAATATATATAAAGTTTTAATTAAATCTATCGGCTATTTATTTTTCACGTCCTATAGGTATTATAACAATATGGTTGGATCAAAAATGCCTAGTAAGTTGTTTTTTGCGTGTATTCGAGTTGAGATAAAAAATAAACGTTTTCCTGAAAATACATCAGTTCTACTTTGCCTTATTTCAGTATTATATATTACAACACGCGCGAGAAAACTTTTCGTAGAAGCAAAATATCTATTTCATTTTCGGAATGTATATAACAGCTACTTTTTCAACTTTCCGATAAAACGCTTGCAGTGGTGGGTGATGTGCATTGCACGGTAAGTACACGTTATTATTAAACAAATTTAAAACATTTGCACGGGAAAGAAAATACGTACGACTGGCGTGGTCGTGATCTCTTTTTTCGCGTTCAAGAACGAATTTCGATTCTGTTAATTTACATCGGAAGCGTGTTTAGGGCGTCCACAGTTACCGTCCGCGTCCTACCGAAATTCGGATCGACTGATTGTGCCCGTCTAAGTTATGATCGATAATTATACAGTGCACGAAAATTCAGTATTAAAAACAAAAATATTTAATTAACTCATTTCAACGGTAGGTGTATTCACAAAACTAATCTCCGACAAATCGCTTCGCCGCGCGTCGGATTGGGTATCGTATACATTATGATCTCGTGTTGCGTATTTAACAAGCGGTAAACGTGTTTTTAATAGCTCAAATCATTTTTATGGAAATGAACACATTGTGCACACGAATATATTATTGGCCGTATTGTAACAGTAGTTGGTCTATAATTGATTCGGCGCCAAAAAAAAAAAAAAAATTCACACATCACACGAATGTATTACGCGTATCTATCGCTGTTTTCTACGTCATATAAATTAAATATTATAAGTACCTACTTAATTTTAACGTCGTATGACAATCGCGCTCTAATACTCACAGCGTTCAACTCCCATGCTTCAGAGTGCGTCTACCAGCTTGCCTAGTATAATTAGGAATGTACATATTAGTCCACTGCGTTTCGTGAGCACCTCTTCTAGTGACACAGGTCGACCTGTGTTCTTCCCCGACCAGATGTTCGCGTTCATTAGAGTACGGATATTAAACGTCTGATTGTCCAATTTGTCATGCGTACTAAGCGAATAAAAACTTCTTTTTCCTTGTTCGTTCATGATTTTCCACTAGTTACCAGTCGTGACTTAATATCGCTTCGTGGGTTTTTTTTTTTTATTTTGTTTATAATCAACAACAATAAACAATAGCACATTCGGCGAGGACCAACAAACGGCTTGCGGACGAATAGTCGATGTCGCGACGGACGTTCGTGCTAATCCCAACAGTCGATATTAACAAAACTATACGATACACAGGGACGTATTTAGAGTGGGAAGAGGCTTAGGCCCCTGGTGGTAAATTTTTGGAGAGCATTTCGATATAATTCGATACCTAAGCCAGTTTATACGTTAAGAGAGTTTTTTTAAATATTGTCACTTAATGTATTTCATTGATGTTTTTTTTTTTTTTTTGGTATAAATAATAATAAATATACCCACTGTAATTATGTAATACGTGATTAGATAAATGTATATTTTATATATACCTAGCATGTATGTCTTTCAGGTCACGACCATAGCGAAAAATACATTGGTTTCACTATCATGTGTTTTTTTTTTTTACAAATACCTACCCTTATTGTTAAAGGAATTAAGGTTGGGAAGGGGGCGATTTTTTTTCTTACCTAAAGCGCAAAATTCCCAAACACGTCTCCGCGGACATACGCCATTCGTTACGCAATTCATTAGGTCGTTTTGACGGCGTACACGACGTGATCGATCTGTTTATACGCCGACCACGGAGAACGGCACAAAGTTGTGTTACTTCCGTGTCAAAAGTCTAGGTGGTGTTTCGCGTGGAACGGCTAAACTTTTTCTTCCCGTGCGCGGTTTACACGACCAGTGGCGCAACAACCAGGGTGTACGGCGATGTGTAACATCGGGGACCCCAAGACTCAAAGGGAGTCTGATCGTAGACGTACACTTGGCGGGTACTTTTGCACCACGAAGGAATTGAACAGCGCGTGTAACAATAAGTGAGTAGTAAGTAGTCTTTACAGAAAAAATTAAACTTACCAATACCTAAATTATAGTTAAGGGGTCTCAGACTTAATCATCGAGGCTCCAAGATCGTAGTCGCGCCAATGTTCACGACGCGAGACGTTTGTCACTTTACGTGCGCGCGTATCAATAACGCGTTCGTTGAGTGCAAACCGATACCCGATCACTGCGGTACAGCTTGCACAACGACATAACGGTCATACGCAGACCAAAATTGTTGGTTTTCTCGCGATCAATCGTTTTTTGGAAAACCCTTCATGTCGGTAGATCCAGAAAAATTGGCTGCAGCAAGTTTTTATTTTAAAAGAACCGATTCGGAGCCCTCACCTTACATGCAGGTCATAAAAATAGGACTGTTATTCAACAGTGACGGTCTAGTTTAGTCTCAGTTTGAGCAAAGAAATGATTGTATCAGTCAAGCGAGAAAAATATTTACACTACACAAATCTTCTTCTTCTCCTTTTGACTTTGCAATTCTTTAAGAATTTTTGCCGCCACCATTTACTGTTCTCCAATCTTCCCGATTTCGGATTCTGTCTTCCCAACCCGTTACATCCAGTATTTCTAAATCCTTTCTATCCACCTCTTTCTTGGTCTTACTACGACCGACGTGGCCGGGTGTCTGCACGATTCTCGGCGAGCGATCGATCATTATGCCATCTCGCGTAAACGCGATATTAGAGCAGTCGTACTAGCCCGGACGACACGCGCGTACGACATTTTCGATCGTCGATTACCTATCGGGAACCAGCGAAACGCCCAGAAAAAATGCGCTACGTCAAGTCCGTTCGCCACGTCGTTGTTCGGAAGCTGACCGAAATATGAGCAGGGCGGGGCGGAAGCGATCGCCACCGCGCACGTCTGGCGTCCGGTTCCACGGAAATCGTGTCCTTTCGTAACGCATAAATCGCCTCGTCCTTCGCACGTTTTACGTTTAGGTTGTGCGGCGCGCAGTAGGAATCCGTCGTCGGCTTTTTGTGCACTCGTACAATTAAAAGCAAAACAAAAATTGTTCGTATTGCGTAATAAATTTATACGAGAGTACTATATGATCAGACACACACGCGCACGCACACAAATACATAGTTTATTATATACTACCCGTTATGGTTGTGTTGTACCGATGAGTTCGTTGACGTGTCCGCGCGCCGCTCGTATCGCGTTTGATTGCGTCCGAACACGTGGCATAGCGCAGACAAGAAACGGCAGACGGTGTGTTGAGAATATTTTTGCGAGACGCAGGAATTGTAACAATGCGACAGTCGGTGGTTTTTTTCTTATTATGTTGTTATTTCTCTCTCTCTCTCTCTCTCTCTCTCTAATTGTACAGTCTCGACCGTAATATTGTATACGTATCGGTACTGAGCATTATCAATGTACACCTAATAATAACAATAATAACGGCCAAAACACGCGACGAATAAAATCCCACGTCCGCATCGTGATAATTGTACGCGTGTGTCCGAACAGCGGTGCAATAACTATTACGCGTCCGATGGTCTACCGGAACATCGTAACATTAGTACAATGCACGACCGGGTTAGGTTCGATCGAATAATGTAATAATATTTTTTAACGCCCAGTCGTTGGCTATACAGACCGCTTTGCGTACGAGGTGGGTGACATAGTTATACAAAAGCAAATTATATTATTATGCGCATCACAAGTCGAACCGGACTGAGATGAGAAGAAATGAACCGAAGCAGCTTACACGAATTCCCGGAAAAACTATAACGGTTGGTACACGAAGGCAGTATTACACAGTTCATAATGCACTATACTTATTACAGCTACTACGCGTGTGTTACGGCTCTCGTGATCCACGAACGGTATATGGCATACACACTTGTATATTGTATGCACACAAGTGACACACTTCGCAAACCACAAAAACTTACAAAAAAGTATTACCCCTTTGAAATAATATGGTAACCGTCTTGAACAATATTTTAAGATCGAAGGACCAACAGTGACCGTCTTGATTTTTTTCGTAGAGTTTAAAAATATTTATGCGTTCCAAACACATAGAAAATATAACTCGCATTTTTATCATTTGCGATTTTCAAATTGTATAAACCGGCGGAGCGTAACACTTGGAGGTCGTAAGGTTTTAATAGAAGGTCCATAATTTAATACCAAATGAAAAATGTATATACCGAGTGTATTAATATTACACGCAGGTAGTCGTCTCGTGGAAATAATTGATTTGAGAGTGGTGGATCAAAAAGGGTTATGCTCATCTGATGTACATACTTGATTAATATATTATGCGCAATTTTATTACCGTACGGTTTACCTCTATACGTTTTAAGTCGAGTCTTTGGGATTTTCGATTGGAACTTCAGTCTGCGCGCAAGAAGCGAAACGTGGGTATGCATCGTATATAATGTATACGAGCGAAAACCACGTTTTTAAATAATATTATATACTTACGCGGAGTTTCTTTCTCTCTCTCGTTACTTATAGTAATTTTTTTCGTGTTTTCGTGGCGAATGTTCTTCGATAAAGAATCGTAAATATTATTATACTCTATCATCATCTGAATATTGCCGAGAGCGCCGGTGGTCGGTCTCATATTTATCATGTACACGTATATTTATATAGTACGTAGAAAATAACATATATGCGAGGTGTTCCGTATCGGTCGGTACTACTGCAGACGGTGTGCAAAAGATGGGAAATTTTGAATTTCATTAACGAATTTCGGCATATTTGTAATAATATTTCTACATAATACATACCTGCAGAATAGCGAATATGTATACACAGAGTTACACATAAAGTTTATATGCGTGTGTGTTTGTATGTATTATTCATTATTATTATTATTATTATTAATATTGGGTATGTGTGTACATCTTGCATTATGTCGTGAGACGTGAGAACATCAGATAAACGGCAAGACAAAAACCGCCTGGAAATGTTTTCTGCTGCAATATCATCGTATCCTATATATGTATATTCGCTACTGCGAGCGGACCTGGAAAGGATTTCGGGAAATATGCAAAATTATGTTCGCACCTACCCGGCTAGTGAAATATTATTAATTCACACTCGGCGCATACCTCTCTTTCCCTCTATCTATCTCTCTTAATCTCTCTCTGCCAAGCTCTTGCACGTGCATACATGTGTAATTTAATATATACATATAAACGTATAAATACGCGTTATGATGTATAATCGAGTCTCTGTTGGTATAAATATGCAGTGCCCAGAGCGCATATTTTAGATTTCAAATATCATTTCCGGCAACCAAAATTGCGGACTATGCGCGCACAACAGATGCGTTGAAACTCGCACGGTATAC
>JASXSY010003080.1:0-39680 GCA_034509805.1 Sipha maydis | reverse complement strand
ATAAACGATGCATATTAGGCAATTAAATATACTCGTACGTATAAGACGACAACAGCTCCAGTAAGGTACAGATCTAAATAATTTAATTATTATAAACCTATAATTATAACCTATAATTATTATAGTCACGGAAAAGCACAGGAATATTTTGTATTCAGATACAATAAGTGTCTCTAAACAAATATTTGTTTCGATGATAACTTATCGGAATAACTTATTTAGTAAGGAAGAGAGACCATAACAAAAAAATGGTACCTAGAGCTTTGTAGACACTATTGCCGAATCATGTAATGACTAGTTTTGTGATTGATGAATAAATTATAACCATTGATGAAATATACATAGATAGCCCATACAATGATAATGTATGGAAGCTCCCAATAACCGACCGGGGAAGCCAGAAATCTAGTAGTATGGGAGTTAGACATCAAATCCTTACAAGTGTGCAATATAAAAAAAGAACCGGATGGGCTTCGCTCTGCTGTACAGTTAGGGGTGGAGTGCACCTCGCTTATAGGATAGGTCATAATTATAATGGATTTGTTAAATTTGAATGCAATGATAGATATCATTGTATACGAATAACGATTCTGAACGGAGTTCATATGTTTGTCTAGGATATAATACATTGTTATTTATAAATATTGTAAAAAGTATATTTTATTTTGAAACGATAAATATATTTTTCAATATAGGATGGGTTGGCAGTTGCATACAGCGATATAGTTTGTCAGTCTAGAACATTCTACATAATATTATATTTTACTAGTAATTTTATGTCAATATTCGCTGTTCAAACGCTTATAAAAAAAAATTGTGCCTATGGATTTTAATAATTTTTGAATGACATTAAGAACTACTTCTGTGGAATCTTCGATTAAATTTTCAAGTATTTTGTAGTAGCCAAATTTTTTTTATCACCGATTATAAAAATAAAATGTAAAAAAATCGAATATTTTAAATGACTATAAGTGGCTTAAAAATCAATATAATATTTTGAAAAAAATATTGCATAAAAGAAATACCAATCTTAACAGCTGGTAGAAATTTAAAAAATCTGCGACTTATACTTTTTGAATTATAACAAATATTTAAAATCGTCTGAGAATAAATCGCTATTTTATGCAGTTTCGTAAATATTTAAATTTCAAACAGTCATACAATTTTTTCCTCTTAGTCCGGTAGAAATTTTTTTAAAGATTTTTGAAGAGTAGCTCATAGATAACCTAGTGTTAAAATTTTGAACCTTAAGTATGAACAGAAAAAATTGTATGAATTTTTATCTACAAAATAACTTGCAAATTATCGTGATTTTTACACATTTTATACAAATTTGAGCATTAAGGGCTTATAAAAAAAAATTGAGTTAACCGATCACCGATATTTTTTAGTTACGATAAGTTTAACTTATTATAAACCTAGTATAAAATTTTCAAGAGTTTTCGCTCAACCAATTAAATTTTATAGATGTTTAAAAACAAAATTTTAACAAAAATCGAAAATTTAAATTGTCTATAAATAAGTCAAAATATGTCAAAATACTTTGAAATTTTAACCATGTATAGAAAACATCAATATAAAGATTTAATGATAATTTCAAGTTGTTGCGGTTTTTCGTTTTTGAGTTAGGGCATTTTAAAAAAACCGATATCATTTGTCAGTCTAGAATATTATACATTATATTATATTTTACATGTAATTTTATGTCAATATTCGCTGTTCAAACGCTTATAAAAAAAAATTGTGCCTATGGATTTTAATAATTTTTGAATGACTTTAAGAACTACTTCTGTGGAATCTTCTATTAAATTTTCAAGTATTTTGTACGAGCCAAATTTTTTTTATCACCGATTATAAAAAAAAAATGTAAAAAAATCGAATATTTTAAATGCCTATAAGTGGCTTAAAAATCAATATAATATTTTGAAAAAAATATGACATAAAGAAAATACCAATCTTAACAGCTGGTAGAAATTTCAAATATCTGCGACTTATACTTTTTGAATTATAACAAATATTTAAAATCGTTTGAGAATAAATCGCTATTTTATGCAATTTCGTAAATATTTAAATTTCAAACAGTCATAAAATTTTTTCCTCTACTTCCGGTAGAAATTTTTTTAAAGATTTTTGAAGAGTAGCTTATAGATAACCTAGTGTTAAAATTTTGAACCTTAAGTATGAACAGAAAAAATTTTATAAATTTTTATCTACAAAATAACTTGCAAATTATCGTGATTTTTACATATTTCGTATAAATTGGAACTTTGAGCACTTATAAAAAAAAATTGTGACTTACGATTTTAGATTTTTTTTTATCAGTTAAGGAACAACTTATAAGAAATCTTGTATTAAATTTTCAAGATTTTCTGGTCAGCCAAAAAAATTTTATCGTTATTTAAAAAAAAAATACTTAAAAAAATTGAAAATTTCAATCGTCTATAAATAGCTTAATAAAAGTCAAAATATTTTGAAAATTTAATGGTATATATAGAACGCTAATCCAAACATTTGGTGAAAATTTCAAGTATTTACATTGATTAGTTTTTGAGTTATAGCAAAATAAATAATTTGATTATGTTGAAAACTGGTTTTGTGTAAAAATTCCCGTTTTTCCCAAATTTTTTTATGGTTTTTCCCGTCGCATTTAAAAAATATTGGAAATTTTTTACTTTTGACCCCCCAAAGTACCAAATAGATTCACTTTCCTTTCAGAAAAGTTGCTACATAAGGCAATCGAAGCATTTTTACTGCCCCAAATCGTGTCGACAGACACAAAAAAAAAAAAAAAAAAAAAAACACACATCATTGTAAAATCAATACATTCTTCACTCCGTTCAGAATCTAAAAAGAAATTTATGTCGTAATGAACCTCCACAGTTTCCTCACTGCAGAAGTATATCATTTATAAATATATTAGAGGTATGCCAAGAGTTTCGTTTATTTTTAACTATCAAACTTATGACATCAGGAAATAGCGATTCAGAGACACTACAGGACATGAACTCGTTTAAGCGTATTGTGTCTAACAATTCCTAACTATTGGAACACTACGAAACTAATAACTATAACAAGTAAACAACCTTAGCGTGAGCAAAGTAAAAATAAAAAAACTTGAAAACAACTGCATTTGTTACACAAAAATATGCCAATGTTTCAAGTATGTTTCAATACTTCAATGACAATTGAAGTCACCCCTATAGAACTATACACCCTAGTTGATTATTATACATTGTATTAAACTTTCGACATTGTGTGTCTTTACCTCAGAGTTATAATTATCACGAAATAATTATTATATCGAGCGAATAATATAAAATATAATAATTGCATAAGCATACACATAAATATTATATAGAATATCGTGAAACACGTAAATATTATATAAAATATATTTTCCAAATCAATTAAGAGAATACTTTATTTAAGGTTGTAGTGACAAATACAGTAAGCAACAATGGCGGATAGCGAAACCTAAATGTAGTACCTCTATTATAGATTGTATTATCATGTGAAATCTATTAGTTTTGGTATTTTACATTCGCGCTTATGCAGTTAGTAGTTAGACGAATTCAAATAATTATCTTCTTAATCCATCGAATTCCAAAAAAAAAAAAAACAATTACAAATTCTCTTAAATAATCATACCGTATAAATAACGTACTCGTCTAGTTACAGCAAAAGCAAATCATCGGTAAAGTTTAGATTTTTTTATAGTACTACACTAATATTATACAACAAAGTTAGATTTACAAAATATAATATGTATGCTACTAAAATTGAACGGAACTCGATTCGTGAGGTGTATACAATTTTTTAGTACCGTGAAATAATTATTATTCAAGACTTTCGGGATATTTCCAATGCAGTTTGATTATAGTTTAACTAACATTGTAATAATATACTGTACCTGTACAATGCGGTAAGCCGAATCGGCCATACGCAGTTCGCGTTCGGTTCAGCGAAAGATTGATCAGTCGTGCAGCACCTTACTTATATAAATCATCACGCATCCGTTTACGTTATCATACAACGGAATGAAAAACTGGCTAAGTTCTAAGCGACTATTATGTAGTGCAGTGTACCTACTAGTTTATTGATTTACAAAAGTGTTTGTAAGTTTCTGTGCGCACACAAAATAAAAATAAAATAATGTCATTAACGCATTTAAAGGTATAATAATAAGAAAATATTAACGAAAGACTAGGGATTTCAACAATATTGAATTTAAATTTCACCGAACACATGAGAATTTAGTAGAATCGTTTTGATCACCTCTTGGAAACAATTGGAATTAACATACGTAAGAACACTACAGTATGTTTATAATCAAATAAGACTCGATCGTTTTCAAACACATATAGCAATTGAAGAAAGATCAGTCCTGCCGCTCGTGGATCTCGAGTACGTAGTGTTTCCCGTTCTTGGTTCTCCAAGTAATTTAACTGTATTCACAATCAGCCTAAGACCGTACCTATAACGCAGCATGTCGCCATACGGTGTAGCCACCGGCTTCAGCCTACGGCGGGTCGGCGACGACCACGAGACTAAACGTTACGGTCGACCGTTATCCAACAACACGATCGACTCGAAACATTCTTCATCGGGGTACGTTCAATGGCACATATTATGCCAGAGCACGTGTCCCGCGACCCGCCAGTGGAGATCTTTGACTCGTGGCGACGAATGCAGTTTCTCGGTCTGGTCGGATTTGACCCCACAAATGCACATTCTCTGCAACAACTCTCGTCCGTCTTGCGATCTCATCGGTCATCGGCACCGCCACGTTCTCGGACCGATCTAGTGGGCATGTCCGGCGGGTGCGCCAGCTGTCCGGGTAACAACACGCGCACCGTCAAAGTCCGCGGTCTCCGCGTCTCGCCGATTTCGACAGCCGTATGTATCCATTCGAAAAATTATCCAGTTATTTTAACAACGGTCGTTCGTGATCCTAACGTTGAAATATTATAAAATAGTATACGAATCCGTAATCCTTAGGTGTACACCTACCATATCTCTTGGACAACTCTAACGCGTATAATAAGGACATCAAATATCAAAAAGTCAAATAAATGTTACGCGGCTAGGAAACTACGAGCGTAACATTTAAATCTGTTAATATATACAGGGATACTATTATGCTAACATAAAATGTTAATTATTTATGTTAGTAACAACTCACACTTATAACTCCGCTGTCAAATATTTTTCCAACTCGTTTAAGAATTAATTGTATAAACAAGTCACGTCAATGTTTTATTTTATAAGCTGTACAATTATAATAACATAAGCCCAAGTTTATCTTATAACATACTACGTTTTATAAATTTAACTAAATAGTTTGCCTCTGTAGAATGACAATTCAAATGTTATATTTCGCGTTATTGTCATACGTTTTATCGTAATAACATGATACCGAAATAAGTTTTACAAACATTATAGTAGTGACTTGTACATTTATGCCTTTTTTAGCAGTTGTAAAAACGTAAATAAATCTAAGCGCAACTTTAATATTTGGAATACTTCATACTAGTCACCGAACTTGGTATACATCTTTATATTTTGTCAAATACATTTATTCATATACCATTGGTGGGATGAGGCTATTGAAAATAAATGTTCAATCGTTAATATTAAATCAAATTAAATATTAAAAACTCTTAAATATTTATATAAAAAAAAAAAACCATCAAGGACATGTTATAAAAGCAAATTAATTAATATTAATTATGTTTTGAAAAACGTATTAATCTTAAAATGCTTTGACGCCAATAATCGCATATTTTTTTTTTTTTTTGGTTTTTTAACACTTGCTGAATATTGATGTATTTATAATATTAATTTTTTTTTTTTTTTTAATCATTGAAAAAGTTCGATTATTTTTATTTTTAAATCTCATTTAAAATTTACATGTTGACAAGGAAAAAAAAAATTTTATTACTTTAAAAAAATCAGAATTACGTTAATACATGGTAACACGTATGTTTAAAGAGGTACAAATACCTAGTCTATCCACTCTTAAATCAAATTTGACGCATAGTTTTTTTTTTTTATATATGCTTCAAAAACATGTATTCATATATATATAATTGTATACTGATGATATTGCGATGATACATTTCATTTTATACCGCGAAGACGGCGAAGGTCGAAACGTTGTTTTCTTTTTGTAATAATTTATAGAAATCCGACATAAATGTATGACGAACGCCCGACAATGGATGAACGATGCGTAAAAAAGCGACCTCTGTATCACGCGTAGTGTGTACGGATCAACCGACGGTCGGTCATTGTTCGTCTGGATATTTTTGGAAGCGCATTGGACTCAGATTTTCTATTCGGGATGAAACGATTACGCGTATTCCCTATTTAGCGCATTGCGTACGAAATCGATCAGGTTTGTAAATATGATTACAAGCTAAACGCTTTTCGCGCCACGTCGTATTACAATATTATCGAACATGGATAGAGTGTAGACGATATGCACGAGTTTTTTGTTAACTCTTTTTTCCAGTACATTTCACGCGCGGCCATCAATCACGTTTACACACTGCCGAAGTGTGCACATCGGACGTGCGCGCTTCGGGCGCAGGCACCTCTGCGCAACGGGGACGCGACGCGTTTACGAGTAAAACGATACACGCGGTCGAGAACGTAATTAACGGTTCTTCGGACAGAAATTTCGTTGAAATTAAATAAAAATATTTTCGTTTCAAAACTCGTTTTTTACCATACGAAATGTACACAAATTATAATATACATAATGCCCGTACTAATGCGTCCAACAACAACGTAAAATAATAATTTGTATGATAATAATAATGATGCGCAATGATTGATGATGAATATAATATTATAATAATAGTACGTTAACATAATAGGTGGTAAATTATGAGATGTGTAAGCTGATATGCAATCTTAACACTTTTTTTTCCGTCCGACAGTTGTTTTTTAACTTGTTGAACTACTGTCGTACCATTCTGACTATACCTACCTATAGACTACCTACTTAAAGAAAGAAATATGTCATTTTGGTATACTTTCGGTATGGCGAAATCCATGACGACGAAATGTATAATCTATTGTTGTAATCCCAAGCCCTAATTTTATTTTAATTTTTAAAGGTTCAAAGCACAAATATTGTGTTATATTCATAAAATAATAATATCAAATCAATTCGTTAAGTAGAAACACGTTTTTTTAATAAAAACGTAATGGTTCGACAAAGACAAAACAGTCAAGTAAAGAGTTTTATTATATAAAATCTAATATAATATAATACAATATAATTAATAGCTCCAAAAGTACTGATCCGAACTGTGCCTATGTTACATAAAAAATCATAGTAAAATCAACCTAATAATGAAATAATTGAAAATTATGTCTCCGCTAGAAAAGTGTTGATATTTCTACATGCTACTCCTTAAAAGCAAAAAACATAGATGTTTCGGAAAGTATGGCCTTTAATGTACATTTATTTTTGGTAAATCAAAATATTATAACATACACAGAAAAGAGGCAAGTATGCTCAAAACATCATCCCGTATAATCGCGTATATATCGTATACATCGCGTCCGTCTGTACCTGCGTATGGTAAAAGAAAATAATACTGTACGCGCACATGATATCGTGTGTACACAATGTGTGGTCGGGCAACGCGGTGGTAAGAGACGATTTTCCTTTGGCCCGAGAAAGACCGATGACGTTTTGGGTCAAGGCCACCCCGACTGCAAGCATATACCACCATCAGCGGCGGCAAATTGTTCGGGGGAAAAAAAACGAGTGCACCTTTCACGGTGAAAAAGAAAACTGGCGATAATTACACTTCAATGTAGGTAACCGTACATCGTATTTCGATACCGCGGTAACAGCACCCACAGTGGCGCGGTAGTTTCTAGTTTCTACTGCAATAGAAAACTACCGATGAAAATATATTTGTATGTTAAATATAAATCTCTGAGTATAACAGACAGGTTTGTAGCAATTATGAATAGCTGAAGAAAATTCGACGTCACGATAATTCCAACAAATATTATGATTTGCATTCAGTTAAATATTATATGGTATATGAAAGCTTCTTAGAGAAATATGTATATACCAAAACCAAAATAAAAAAAAAAAATTAGAAATTATAGAATGTTTTCAGAATTATTTAAAACATTTATTTATACATGTATAGTTTTTATATGCTTAGTGTGTATTAATTAAATATCGGTCTGATGTTTTATTTAGAATATAATTATTTACATTTTTTTGTGGATAATGTAGAGAAAGTGTTCTAAAAACAAATAATGAATACTCTCCTAATTCAATCAGTTTAAACTTCAAAATACTATAATAAATTAACTATTAAACGCATCATTAGTATATATACAAGTTAAATTCAAGGTCTAATTCAAAATTATATTTGAAATAAATCAAATTTATTACCGAAATCTAATGTATGAGTTCTTACATAAACCAACGTACTAAAATAAGTATTTATAAATTGAAAGATTCACCTCTGTGACTAGATTCTTATCACTGGGGAGACCATTCGTCTTGGATTTTCCAGGAAGTGATCTTCTTTGGAAATAATGGTTCATCCCGGATCATGTCCCAAAGAGTTGTAGTTATCGAAATACCTGTTATTTATTTTTGAATTTATGTTGTCCGGACCGAGAATAATCATAATAACGTATACGTTATAATTATATTTATAATAATGTTTACGCATAAAATTTTATAAACCTATTAGATTGAAATACATTTTAATTTTATTACTTCGTTCTCAAATTATATTTATCTTATTAATACAATTGTATTAATTATATTTATCTAATTAATACAATTGTATTCTAGGTATATTTTTTGATTATTTTTACTTAGATAATATTTGAAATTAAAACTATGAATTTTATATTGTTAACGTATTAATCAGTATTAGTTATGTGACAAAAGCGAAAACTCCGAGCTATTTATTATTATGTATGTAATAAACATTACTTTATGATATGTTTATTATTTTCTTTGAGTACAATTTTCAACAAGTTATTGGTGTTTAGGTGTTGGTATTTTTTTTTTTTTGTCAATTGAGATGACATGATGTGTCTCTGGTTTGTCTATATCAATGTGTTTAACACCAAAGTATCAAATTTTAATAATAATTTTGCTTGGTTTTTAATAAATTTGTAATATAACATCGGAGAGCTTAACATGTATTCTGATAGCAAATAAAATACATACAACGATAATGTAATATATATTAAATTATCTGTACACGTCTACTGTCTATAATAATTGCTATCGACCTACCCATCCGGTTATCCATAATCTAATGTGTTAATTTTGGTTTTTTGAATTATTATTTTAATATTTATAAATACATGTATTTCATAACTGACATTCATCTAATACTATAAGTATTAAAATAACACGAGATTGGGGTCTTGATGTTTCGAGTATCATATAATCCATACTGGCTGTAACCCTATGACTTGACATATCCTCCTTACACCGAATACCGATCCTTACGTAAATCTCTGTCGGTATCAGAAAACTTTTTTTAAACAACATTAAAATGTATGCTTGAATATATAATTAAAAATCGAGTATATTTAATATGTATAATTTAATAGGAATAGACAGAAAAGTTTGTTGACTTATTTATTTTTAAATTATTTTTAGATGCATTATACTATTAAATTATAGACATTATATTACAACTGTATATTTTCAAATTATTATTTTATAATTATTCTATTACAATATACGAACATCCAAAAGCATTAAACGTATTTGTATATCGCTTGTATCTGTATGAAAAATATTTAATATTGGTTATTTGTTTAGTTAAATTTTTATACTAATAAACAATATAAATTTATTCTTAGGATAATATGCCATAATAGATCGACATCTTTGGGTCAATTATTGCATTTTAATTAATTAATTTTCATGTATTATTAAATTAGACATATTTGAAAACAACAAAATAAAATCATATTATTTCATTTTATATTATTGACAATTTAAATAACCAAAATACATGTCAGTTATTATAAATTATTAAACAGAGGTAATTCTAAAAATGTAAAAAAAAAAATTCTATAAATTAATTTTAGAAAAGTGAATTTTTAATACGCTTTAAAAGGATTTTAATGTTGTAGACACCTAAATAGAGTGCTTACTTTGATGATCTGACTGAAATATGCAAATAGGGAAAATCCATTTGATATTTGATTTAAAAAAAGTTGATCTATAATGATTATTAACTATAATAACTAATGATAACTTATTATCACTATAGACTTCTTACTTACGTAATTTTGTCATCTAAACAAAACGAAAATGTAACCATAAATACTTTTAGGTAACCTCGCCTACAAACAATAAATCGAGGTCTAACAAGATTAATCTATTTACATCTTCTCTTTCACCAAAGGTAGAGGACAAGAAAACCAAACTATTCACAATTCCAAATCAGTTCTCTGTTCTCGTTTAACATGATGCCGCTGATGAGAATACACCTTCTAACGAAATTCTATACTGTGTTACCGACGTTACACCAAAACCACCGCCAGTCTACGTTAAAAATATGAGTACTATCTCCGTTTTCGTATCAAATTTGATGTCTGTATTAAACTCTATAGACTCCATCTGTAAATCAACACCCTCATATGTTATCGTCCGCGAGCATTTCCGTAAGCATTACAATTTACATTTATTTCCTTTAATGAAAATCGACGACAGTTTTCATACCGATCAGCCAAATGTTATTCGCCCGTTACGGGTTGCTATTCGAAATCTCCATCCAACCACATCATACGATGACATCATTTCCAGCCTCTTAGATTTGGGACACCGCGTCACTTTTTTTTGTCGATATTAAAAAAGCTACCAACAACCTGAAAATATGCAAGATTGAATTTCTTCTATAGAAGTGTTTATAAACACTAAATAGTAATCGAAAAACTACACCCTCACAAAGACCCACTACAGTGCCACACACGTCAGTCTTAAGGTAATACCCGGAAATAACGATCCACTTCGCATTAGATGTGGGAAAAACCACACCTCAATTCCTGCGTCAAACCACGTGATTCTCCTAACAGATGTGTATGTAATGAAGCCACATTTCCAACAATAAAAGTTGTCAAAAATATCTCAGTCCAATTAGGCAAGATCTTTTTATTCTTACTCCTTAAATCAAAGATTATTCTTCTAAACCTACTTTTATGCAACCTCCACCAATCCATCATATACTCATGTCACTACCTCTCATAAAAATCCTATTCGATTTTCTTCCAATATTTAAACATTGTTAACTTCCTTCATTTCCGAATTTACAGATATTATAAAGCTCCTTCTATCCCTTTTTACAGCATTACTAAATAAAACCCAATTATAATTATTTCTTCCAACCGTATTTACGTTATTTCATATTATTATCTATTATCTTAGGTATTGTCAAATTTTATACTCAATGCACATCACCGTTGTTATTATTATTATTATCATCATTATTAATCTTTTTTATCTTTTCTCTAATTATTTACCTATCTTAACTGTAATTGTAATATAACAAGTACTATTTGTATTTTTTGAATTAAATAGTTTCTACTGATAGCATAAAAAAAAAAAATTTAAAAACTACTTTGGACTTGAATTATTTTCATATAAATATGAGGAAAAAAAAAGAAATTTTTTGTATTTTTATTTATGTAGTTATTGATAAATGTCATATATAGTATATGGCTTACTAAATTTTTTTTAGACACTTTTTTGGGCATTTTCTGTTGTTTTAAAATTATTTTAAAGCATTCGAATTCAGATCCTTATAATTATTATTATTGGACATATCTAGAAATTCGAAAATTTACTAACAATACGGAGTCACTGTTAAATACCTATAATACAACTATAATATCCCAGTCTATCGTCGGTTTACGTTAACCTTTAATTCAACTTTTTACTGTTGATTGATACTCAAAACTACACCGTATCATGCGTAATGGGTGGTTTTCTTTTCATAAATTTTAATTATGGACGATATGGTGATTTGCACTTGAGCACTACAGTCAATAAGTGTGTACTGTTATGGACGAATATAATAGTAATAGAATAGAGTCGTGACCCTCAAACACGCATAATCCTCTCACCTGTCTGCATCACGTTTACCTGCGTGCGTGTAATCCTCTCGCGGATCTGATATCGGTAAATGGCACGAGACGAGCCTCACCTGTATACGCAGCTGCAGTGCGTATCTACTGTGCGTTAATAGCAACACATTATTAACACCAACCGCAACGATTAGTGGTGATCTGCCGAAATTGATAATCATAAAGAACCAAAAATGATTTTACTAAACCATGACTGCTGAATATACCCGTACTACACAGTATATTGTAATATATTATTATCAGGAATATAATATTAAAATAGTGACGACGACGTAGATTTTTACACGGTCGATTAGAACGCGAACGATTCGAATCGACGACCGAGATGCGGTGCACCGCGCGCTATACGGCTTTTCATTATTCGCAGGCGCCCACACCACTTATACATAATATCTCATAATACATTTTCACTGAAAAATATAGACTAGATTATTATTATGATTGTCATTGTTATTAATTATTATCATTTAAACACAATAAATATTCGTTGGCTGTGGAGCCGCCGTGTGCGTACGCGCGCAACTGCGTTTCATAAAAAAAATACCAATAACAATATCCAAAACTAGGTGAAGTCGAAATGAGGTAATGACACGGTCGCCCTCGTAACTGTAACTATTTGCCGGACGAAAAGGCACAATTTACACAACAGCACCGTGCACCTACAATACTATAATACGTATTCGGCTGTGCTTTAATAACAACACGATCATCGTCACCCATTTATTATATCGCCAAGTCGAAAAAGAGTTTTATTCCTCAAACCATTATTTATATTATTATTGTAAAATATGCAATATATACCTACGTGAGAAATCGAATTTTCACGGTACCTATACATATTTTTTTTTTTTTTTTCTAATAACTTTTTTTTATTCTTCTCCAACCGTATACACCATACAAAATTATGATAATAGTGATACGTAGGTTACCCATCTACGTGTCCCTGAATGGGAATTGATAACAATGAACCGCATCGCGTATTCCCATTTTGACGTTTCGATTTTACAAATAGATAATAATATCATCTTTAAGAGATATTATCGCTCGGTCACACAATAGTGTTTTATACGCCGTACAACTATTTTAATATTTATAGTTATTCAAACGCAAAGGTCAAGCTCTGAGTATGCGCGTCCACCACGTATGTTTGTTTATAATATTTTATATATGCGCATGTGTAGAAATAGTCGCATGTATTACAATACGATATAATATAATGTTATATTATCCGGCCGATTGGCGATTGCAAATTTCAAACGATTTGGCGCATATTATTCCCCCTCGTGGATTTAACGAATTTGCCGATGTAATACGAACGGTAGAAATGCCAACGGGTTAGGTTATCAGTTTCGACTTGGGTCTGTTTTACACAATTTATGGCGCCGGCGACGGTCGAACAGTGATGCTCGACCTTTATTCATAAACGGACCGCATCAGAACAGTGGTGGATCCAGGGCTTAGTTGTGCAGGGAGCAAAAGTCCCATATCATTTACAACATATATACAATTTCTTACAAATTTATATTTTATAGTACATTTTATAAAACAAAGTCTAAACGTCGCTGTTTTTTATTGGCGAAGCGGTCAATGTACCTAACTGTAACTGTAACTCAAGAAATATGAATATCTATGATGACATAAAATATAAGACAATTTGGGCATTTGGGGGGGTCAAATGCCCCCATTGCCCCCCCCCCCTTGGATCCGCCACTGCATCAGAAAAATGTAGTATCGGACGTACATGTTAAGGAAAACATAACAATATGAATTCGCGGCGCGGAAAACAACTCATCCACAACCTAATGGTATAAATTATGGTAAATTTAAATAGTACAATACAATTTACATATTATGTAGTGAATTAAAATTTATGCGGTTGAAAATTATTCCTATCTTACATCTTTCATAATAATATGCGAATGTGTATTGAATTACTGTACACAACTGTATTCAAGAAAACCCGTAACATTTTAACCCAAAGAATCGCTGTATTTATAGTTTTTAAAATGTACACAAACAACCGAACCTTGGCAATTTACAATTCTGAATACACATATGTTTCTAAGTACAAGTTCTGAAAAAAATATAATGTATAACACTTCAATCTAATTAAATTTATAACAGCCGAGATAATTACTTAATTCATGAATGTTAAGCGAAAATATTTTTTTAACTATGTATTGATTAACAGTTTTAATGTTAACTAAAAATTGTTTCTTTTGTTAGAACTTTTGTTATTCTCTCTTAATAGGTAATAAATAAAAATAATCATAATATCATAAAATAAGCACATATTGTAAAAAAAAAATTCGTCCTTATTCTAACTAAGAAATTAATAGTTAATATATACTTATTCATGAAATTATTTTACTATTAAATCTTTTTCTTTTTTTTTAAAATAATGGCTGAATTTAATAATAATATAGTTTTTAGATCCTTCACCTGGTAATAACTTAATTTTATCTAAAGTGTCGTGAATATGTTTATTATTCATGAGTCATGACATTTTTTTGTTCTGTAAATCATAAAATTATTCATAATGCACATTATTTATGAAGAAACATATTATTCATTATATATATATATATATATATTAATTATTCAACTAAAATTGCTTACAAAGAATTCATTTTCAAAGTTACACATCTATAACTTTAAAAATCTGGCGTCAAACCGAGTTCGAATATTTGAATGTTTGTCCTTAAAATTACCTGCCGTAGTACTTGTACAATAACAACATTTGAGAACAATAATAAATCATCTCGTTCAAAAAACGGTTTTTAGTAAAAGTTGGTGTAAAATTAATTTAATGTTTACTCAATAGGCAAATAATCTTACATAAAAATATATTAACTTAAAGAGTTAGATAGTTAAATAATACGTCATATGTAAAGTAAATTACGTTACATGTATATTTCTTAGGATCATAGTAAAATTATTTATCTTAAGTCATCAAATTAGGAGCAACAAAGTTATTATCATTCTCAAGAACAATTAGTAAATGAGTAAAAATTATTGTTGTATTAAAAAACATTTACAAAAAAAAAAAAACACATTCAAATCGTCCGATTTTACTTAACATTTGATTAATTTAAAATTTGATACACTATACAATTATACTTATTACACACTTGAGTACTACATTTTCGAATCAATAAACATAATTTAATTATTATATCAAAAAATTTTGTTTGCTGGACGATAATTAACATCCTTAGGTTTTTATAATTACTGAAAAAGTAAAAAGTTATCTTTTGGATTAATTATCATTTTAATACTGTATCTATTATTATGTATTTATTTCAGTTGTATTACTTATACCTATAATATCTTGATTTTAATATAATAAGAAAAAAAAAATCAACGTAAAATCGGTACATTCCTTCTGTAGTACTGAATGTGAAATATATTTTTGATATGTAAACGGAGACCAACACGTCGTGGTGGTTGGTTATAGTTTTAGTAATTATTGTTTGTGCAGTGTAGTCTACAGACCACAACACATTTGTACATTTTCTATAACCTTAAACCTTAACGTTATTGTATTTTTAAGCATTATCATACTAAGGACAAACTAATTAAATATACACTACTACTTTATCGATTGTTGTTAAAATTATAATTTACGCAATCACTTACATTCAGCCCCCGTGTATATATTCCCTAACAATTGTTATTAAATGCTTTCATAATAACATAATACATTTATATTACATTATCATCATCACAACATCAAAAATCGTGTTGGTTTCCGTTAGTGATCAGATAAAAATGGAGAGTATGCGGAGCTATTAGAATTAGAACACTTGTTCCGCGGTAAATAATATTTATTCAACCACATCCACGTACAGTTAGTTTTGAAATCTTAAAACCGTCTTGTAGATCTAAACTCATATGAGTTATGTATAATATAATTATATGTTAATTAAATTGACATATCATTGGTTATAAAAATTTATATTATATACGTGTACATGTTTGATAATCTGAATAGAGTTTATGGTAACACGTTGTACACCGATACAATTTAGTAACGTAAATAACCGAAAAAAATTATATAACACATAGATTTCAATGATTTAAGTTTAATTCTTACAAATCATATTTATTTTCATAATTACTTATACTGGTTTAATACTTTATTAATGACATAATATTTATTATGTTGGCTGCTGATATATCCCTGTGCAATATTATAAAATATTATTTTAAAAAACAATAAATAGTTGTTACTACGCTGTCAAATTATGTATAGAGATACGTCACCGTTTAACATAATGTAGATTTCTCTCTTTCTCACTATCTCTCTCTTTCAAGAGATAGAGAGAGACTGGGAGCATTTCTTACAAATTACAATTAATTTGATGAATAATTAAAAGTTTAAAATAACTTCAATTTTTGCATATAAAACTGAAATTCTGCTTTATACTTGTAAAATTTACACATGAAAATAATTCTCATTTCAATTGACCGTATATAATTGTTATAGTTATTACTTCCTTTAAATATTTCCAATGTGTAACCTTTATATATATTAGAACAAAATCGATAAAAAATTATTTTCACCATAAAAATAATGTTGTTATAATATAGAAATTAAAACGTACAATATTTTCAGAAGTTAAAAATGTATATCGATATTAATTAATGTAAACACTGTCTTGTGGAATTTTTAAAAAAATACGTGTGTAATACAATCTATAGGAATCTAAAATTTAATGAGTTAAGATTAATACAACACGTAATATTTCATTGCATGTATACACCTTACAACAGACATGAGTTTACCTATTGAATTTGGATACAAACAGTTTATATGCATTTAATAGCATGGTATAATTGTGTGCGAGAATTGCATAACGACATCAAGTTATTGCAATCCTCAATATTTTTGTAATGTAAAATTCAAATGACCCTGTATAGTCACGTTTTATTTAATAGGTACCGTTTTTCTCTTCAACGTAGGTATACGAATACTCTTTCCAAAAATAATACTAACAACTTTTCACGGATCGAATGAAAAATCGGACGCGCGCTGCAGTGCAGAGACAATGATGTTCGAAATATTAATTTTGTTTTTAAATTGAGAAACGTGTGCGTTAATAGGTACAACTGGACAGGTACTATATTGCTGATACTCGCACCAAACGTTAAAGAGCATTACATATTTATATTGTAAACTCGTAGGTTGCATAACAGCTATTTCATTATACGTTTCAAGTTGTTTGTATCTGTTTGGAGGTAGACATTGAGCGATAAGCAAAAAAAAAAAAAACAATTACGATCGTTTATTATTATTATATTATATTGTACTCGTACGCAAAATTGACATAAAAGTAATGAATATAAACACTGTTATCATTCATTAAAAACCACGTCTACAACGTCCATGTACCATAATTGCACGATAATAATTTCTGAGCACTAAGTCGTCATTTGCCCGGTCAGTTGTTTATTTTTACTTTTCAATTTACTTTCATCTAAACGACAAGAATTTGGAAATAATTCGAAGACCATATAGCAGACCATTACCAGAGGCATAGTGATAACTATTGTACACATAATAACAGTCCATGTCTTAAGACCCAACGACTCGGATTCAGATTATACCTAATAATTCTTCCGAGTACGAAAAATGCACTGATGACGAATTAATTGAAATAATTCTCGAGGTATACTGTATATGTTACTCGCACGGACAATCCGTAAACACACGCGCGCACACAAATCACATGTCTAATGAGATAATCATTATGCTCGTGGTCAATGCCACGTCTACAGCTAAGGGCATCTATAGATTTACACATATTTTTTTGCATAAAAAACCGGCGTCGTACGTAAATCTTGTACGGAAGAGCCGGTGACGGAAACTAAAAGAAGTGTAACTTATACAAATACTTGTATATTCAAATATATATATAAGTGCAACAGGCGAATAAAATGGTTTAACTTAGCCGCGCTTATTGCACGCCCACAAACAACTTGGTTGTATCAGGCAAAAATATTATCTGAGCGGTCTGTAGAAATTTGTTTTTTTTTTTTTGCGGAGCTAATACATATGATGTATTTTTATGCCTGGTTAGTTATAATTTTACTGTAGGGAGTTTTCCACACACAATGTTTTATTTATCGACGTGTCCTTGTCGTTGTTGACAGAATATCTTCCAAAATCAACCACTGTAACTCCCGGTCGTATGAATACTAACTACGTACGTACTTGGTGTAAAAATATCGTACTCCGGATTCGCACAAGTGATTTTGACGCGTATTTGTCTGAACAGTGAACAAACAATTTTTGAAATGTTAGCAATAACCTTAACTCAAGTATTACTACATCTTCGTGTAAATGTTCCGGAGTTTACGGACACGTGATCCGACAATATAAACTACGTCACGTATTAAACGTTTTTCCTTTGTAATTCTACATAATAGTATAATATGATTTCATTACACCTATTGGCTATTGCACCCGATTTCATGTTTGTTATAATACTTACATATATTTTAATGTTTTTTAGTATGTATCCTATTCGTTTCATAATTGTTTTTAATAATACGAATAAATTAAATATAATTAAAATCAGTTGTACTTGGTCTAACTATGAAAATTGACTCTTATCTATACCATTTAAGTTTATTTCAGTTGTTCAATAGTACGTGCTCAGTATTGTAAATATTCATTACTTACCAAATTTTGATTGTAGAAAAAAAAAGTTATAAAAAAAGCTATCAGTGTAACATCAATTCATATTTGGCATATAATTTTTTGCATATAAATATTATTTTTTAAATTCTTTTAAATATATATATTTATTTTTTCGTATGTTGTTCTATAGATAAAGTCCACGTAAATATCATTGATTATATATATATATAAATTAAATAAATAGGAATGTCATAAATTTATTTTTTATATACTACTCGTATAAAATTAGTCTTCTACATGAGTTATGACACTGACCTTTTTGAATAATTGGTTAATGGTTGACTATATTATAATGTAGAAATTTTTCAGATATGCGATCAATATTCGTAAATCAAAGGATCGAGGGTCATTGAAGGATTAACGTGATGCTTATACGTATTATAAAGTTATATTACTAAAATTGAAGGTAGTGATAGTTTTTAAAGACTTGCTTTAATGTTTTGATGTAATTCCTGTAAATACTTTATACCGCGAAATATATTACTCAATTTAACAATAATAAGCAATAACTATCATTGTTGAAAACCAAAGAAAATAAATACTATTATTATTATTGTATATTGAACTGAGCAGTAGTTAGAATCACAAATCAGTTTCAGGCTTATTGTACAAATATTGATAAACCGGTTATATACATACTTTCTGTTTTATATGTATATACGTATAAATAAAGTTATTTACTCATGTAATGTTCGTTACTTATTGAAGATCAAATGGTTTTGTCAGTTCTAAAACGTTACGAAACATTATTTAATAATACTTTGTCGTAATAGCTATGTAAATAATCACTAATCAATTGCATTTCCCTTCGGGTCTTATTGCATTTAATAACTTAAAATATGGTGACCTCCAAAAAATCAAAATAATACATTATTAAAATATGTATTGTAATAACAGCATATCAGGCATTTTCACTGTAGTTTGTCCTGGTCATCTCACATATTCCAGGGACTATGTAAATAGCGATATAAAAATGTAAAAATAGACAACATTAACGATTACAATCACCGAATCAGTGCTTTGAACAAATCGTATTGCTGTTATACTTTTCGGGGCTTGTGCTGATTGATGTGCAAATAAACTAATTATAGTATGACGTAATTGTTTCATTCTTCGTGGACATACATTTTATATGTATATTCGGGTTTGAAATGTTCACATGTTCACATAAGATTTAAAACCATTTTCTAGTGTTAATAACTAATACTAATTAATGTAATACGTATTACAACATATGTTGTATCGATGAACTAGATAACATAATCAAATTTCTCTCTCGAACAAAACATTAAATCTTAAATAGGGATTGGGAGGTAAAAATAAAACAACCGAAATTTGTGCATAAATATGCAAATGGTTTTTCTTTTTTTTTAATAGCAATTAATTTATATAATTAATTAATTTAATTTTTGTATCTTCTATAATCGAAATGCACTAGCAAGTGTAATTCCTTGTTTTTTTAAGACAAGTAATTGCGTTTGATAAGAATGAAAAGGTTAGATTTAATATATGCAAGTTGAGATTGAATATGTTGTTGTTCGATGTATTTTTGTACAGTCAGTGTTGTGCAGGTTGATGTAACATAAGCTTAATTAAACGAGTTTACAATGAATTTAACAATCTTGTTTATAGTAATAAAGGGCAGCTTGAGACCATGTGTCTCACCTCGATTATAATGGTTAAAATGGCAATAGTAATAATAGGGCAATAACTGAAAATTTGAACTCAAATTTGAACTCAAATTGAAGCTTTCTTAAAGATTTTTTGTTCCTATCGATATTTCTATCGATTTTTGGATTTAGAATACGGACAGTTTGAGCCACTCTGAAATGTAATTTATGAGCACAATGTTTTGCCTAGAAAATGACAACATTTATAAAAAATATACAATAACATTTTTTTATATTCCCGTTCAATATATCTTTAAACAAGTTTATATCTTGATTAGATAATTTTAAAGTCATTATAAAAGAATGTCCAAATGCAATAAGTCTTTAATCCTAATCATAATACATCTCGCATCGGTCACTAGTGTTTGCAAAAGTATTGTTTACGAGTGTAATATTGATACCCGGGTCTTATATTTTTTAATAAGATAAATATAAAAAATTAGTATCATATATTTAATAGCAATAGCCTACAATAGTCAATATAAATTAAACAAAATTAATAAACAACACCATTTCGATATCGAATTATGGATCAATACAATATTATTTAAACGAATAGCATACGTACTATACCATTTAATAAAATAGTAGTTAGATAAATTAAAATATAAACTAAATTTGTAGCTCAGGCAGGTACAACCCGGTAGCAATATTAGCAGTGGCTAGGGTAGCAATATTGCATAGGTAAGAAATTGTATCGACATTGGCACGTGTACACAACGAATCAGACGAGGAATAAAAACTGTACGGTTTGTGTAAACGTGAAGATTTTCATCATTATGGAAAGGGAGAAGGGGGAAATTAAACAATGGTATTTGCCTTGGGTGGTAAAATTAAAAAATTCCTCAGGTTGGCCCTGAATGTAAGTTTATTTCTTTGAGAACAAATAAGTGTAATTAACTATTATAAGCTTTCACGTGTTATTTATTATTTGATATCTAATAGTATGAACAATATTTTCGTATTAAGCGTGTAATACAGCCATTACTCCTCCGTTTAGTTAATTGTATTGTACAATTATGTATTACATTCTGACGAGACTTTACGAATCCCATTAGAGGTCGATTAACATTACAAACGTTGAAATCACCGACAGTGAATTTCAACGAGCACTTAAAAATGTCCATTTAAGACTAGTTGAAATTAAAAATGTAATATAATACGCTTTGACTTACAACCGAATAATAATTATCAACGAACACTTTTCGACCGCAATATAATGTAGTTTTTTTTTTTGGTTTTCATCAAAAACAGAGCATTCTTCAAAATAAAAATATTACACTTCTATTAATCTATTATCTAAGTCACTGTAATATATAGTATTAAACGCACGTTGAAATCCTCGAGGTAATTATTAACATGAAGTCGACTGACCTACCTGAATTTGCGTGGGATCATAATGAAATGTACGTACCTATATGCGTATATGTACAAAGTACCGGTACATAATATAAACTTTTTTCGCTATTTACAGATACTAGAAGTGTATGTAATATTTTAACTTTTTTTCAACATAAAATATTACATACACTTCTAGTACCTGTAAATAGCGTTCATCGTGACTTTTATTCATTGCAGTTTACAATTGAATACTTACGAACGTAAGAACAGAGAATGTACATGGAATGCCGATGAATATGTTACCGCGACTTTTTAAAAAGTAAAGCGATAGTTGCGTGAAATAAATTTTAATACCCTTCGGGGCAGTTTTTATACCCGACTATTACACATGACATCATTTTTCAGCAGATTTGATATGGTATTAATCATATGCAATGTATTAGTATACAGAATTAACATTGTTTAATAACCAAGGAGGTTCATGCATTTTAATTGGGATGATTATAATTATAATAGATGTTGTTGTAAGTAATCGAAGCTGGTGCATACGAAGTAGATTTTAGCATTGGAATGGAATTTAAATGTAAGCCAAGTGAGGAAAAATAAATAACGTTAAGTATGCAATCTATGAAAACTATAACCTCATTCAGTTTTATTCGTACATTATGGTCTCATTGAAAACCGAATAACGTTCGTTTGTTCGTTTCCATAGCACTAATAACGATTTAAATATCTGAATACATACCATTTTGCTAATTCAAATTGTCTACTTAAGCGTGTAATTTTTCGGCATTACCTTAAAATTACGACAATTTTATTCAAGTTTTCAAAATCTAATCAAAGCTTCAGGCCTTCATGAGTACAAATTTCTACATACAATCTACACAAATAATTGCGAACCTATAACGCATATCAAAGATTATAAATTTTTTTTGGAAAACAAATAATCAACTGTTATAGTAATATGATTTAAATGCAATGTTTATACAAAACCATGATTATAATAGTTTTCATTTTAATAATATAAAAAAACAATTTTCAATGCAGTATTACAAAAATAATACAACATATTTTATTACATTTTTCAGCACAATTTTTATTTTATTTTTAAAGATGAATACTCCAATAAGCTTATACAAATATTCCATTATAGGTAGTGCATAGATGTGGTTATAAAAATAATAAAGTAAGTTAAAATAAGATTTAACAAAAGTGAGCATAACTAAAAAGTTATAAATTACAAAACAGTATACTACTGTTAAAAAAAAAAATATGTTACATGCAAAAAAATATTTATAGTTCATAGTTAAATTTATTGCTAACATATTAATACTGTTATTACTTATGTAAAATAAAAAACATGTAACGGCTCCTTTTATTACATTATTCGATTTTTTTTTTATTATATTTACATTATAATTCTTATTTCTTATCCGATATCAAATCAAATATAAATATATAATATAACGTTCAGTTATCTTTTATAATTGCCATTTATTAAAATTAAATTATGAAGTTCATTCGTGTTTGCATTTTAAATACATGTTATATGATCATATGCGATAATAACAATGACATTTGTATGCAGTGCCGTAGCTAAAACTAGATGGGCCCCGGTGCATATTTAATATGTAGGCCCTTTATACTATAAGCGTACATTGAGTGTGCATGTAGGTGGTGCTGGAATAATTGATGGTACACAGATTTGTGGGGAGCTTAGACTACCACAGTCCACACCTCCTTAATAATATAATAAACTGCATTGTGATTATTTTAAATTTTTACTTATTAATATTCTTACTTTTTAATTATAATATAAATATAATAAATTAAAACTTTTATTAATTAAACTTACATACTTCTAAAGATAAATTAATAACTAATAATAAAGTTGAAATTGTATAACTGTTAATATAATCACTACTCTTTATTTATTTAAACTATTAAGCAACTATATTGTATATAATGTTTTATATTATTATATTATTATATGGAACCTGGGGGTGCTGATGGCCCATTATTTTCTATTAATATTTAATTTAAACAATTATAAAAAAAACAATACAAATCAGTCATCAGTATGTAATCTTTTTTATTGATTTTAAGTATGGGCCCCATATTAGAAATTGAAACGTGGGGCCCCGGTGCAATGAACCGCCCGCACCATGGTTTCTACGGCACTGTTTATATGCAAATATTTATTGTAAATACATTTTAGTAGTCTCTAAAGTAAATTGTATATTTTATATATTATGTCTTGTAATATACTAGCATGCACAATGGTATGCTATTTTGTGGCACTTACTTATTATCATATTTAATTGGTGACGAATATTTTTAAAACCAACATAATTTGTCCCTGTAATTGTCGAGGAATAATTTAATAATTAGCACATTAATATTTAAATGGTGCAACAAAAAATAAGTATTTTATCAAGCAAAATCCGCCCCTTCTTAAGATTTGTATGTCATTGGAACAACCGATTAAATACTAACATTAACATAATATCTGACATACCGTTGAATATGAAAGGTGTGCATAAATCAAATTTAAATACGTTTATGTAATATAATTCAGTAGATAATTAATTGGGTAATAATTAAATGATTATACATCGTAATAATGCGGGAAAGTCAAATTTAAATAATAATCATTCAGATTTTGTTAATAATTACGATACAAATTTAAGTGTTATAATAAATAACAAACAAGAATCTTATGTGTGTTCACAAGCAAATTTATTTCTAGTTAATACTTCCGAGGTCCGTATATAATAACTTTGAACTTGTGTAATATTTAATGTATATTACGCTTGTATATGTTCACAATATATGTAATATGCTTGATTACCACAATACATGCCGCTATTGAATATTAATAGTGATCTTATTTTTTTTTAAACTAAATCATAATAATTATACTAACAACGAATTAATATTGATTTTATCGTTATTTATTTTTACAACAAACAAATAAATTGAATTTAACCGATATTGTATATTATACGGGACAAAATTGTAAGTACTGTAATATAATATTATAACTATATGGGTATATAATAATATCGTTCGAATTATTTCAAACCAAACCGACCTTAAAATTCCGATCATTGTATAATATTATTACATATAACTCGTCTGAGTGCACGATACCACTGCTATTGATAGCTAATACTTGTTATACAACAGTAATATTCATATCGTCCACACGAAGTTTAACATAATTATTATCATTTCATTTTCGAACTAAAAGTTGTGTAATCATTGCAATTGTAGTTTTCCGGCTGTGTGGTCATATTGTTAACCGATAATAGAATAATTGTACTAGATAATTTTATGACACACACGAGTGCGATATACCTGTATTTGTATAAGACTCATTGAATTTTAGCTATAATATTTCAATACGTTATGTTACGGAAATATTATACCTTAATAGTTATAAAGTAAGTTATCCGCAAGAGCTGAGAACTAGAGATATATGAACAACAATCTAAGTATAATAGTTTAAAGTACGTACAATACACGATGTTTATGTCGAACGTAATATTATGTGTACCAATAAAACGAATCAGTGAAGATTTATTTTCGAAGCGTAGTGGAACTTAAACTATATCAGTTTTATTCTAATTGCAGCTACATACTCTTGATGAAAATAGGTTTTTACAAATTACTGTAAATATTAAACGCTGTTAAGATAAAATTATGGAATATATTAAAATAATTTACTTACGATCTATAATATTTTGGTGATGTACCAAAATAATAATCACAAACGAGATCAAATCTTACCATACAATATCATGCTTTCTTAATTGTATTTTAATTATAATTTTATTTTTTATCGAAAAAAATTTACAAATCCGGAACAAACAAAATTCGTTGTGAAATAAGTATAATTTTTATTATTTACTAGCTGATCCCGTGCACTTCGTTGCTCGTTAAATATACCAATTCTATATGACTTAAACTTTGTTCAATTCGTTATTTAATATTCGGTGGATGATGTTCTAGATTTATCTTAAGTTTTCTGTTGCCCGGAATAAAAATTCTGATTCGCAGCAGTATATTATCAGGTAGGCAATCTACCTGCGGTAGATCGCGGACCTAGTGATGCTTGTACGTAAGTGTATGATTAACCTCTAATAAAGTATCAAAGTTATACCAAGTTTGATATAATACGGTGGATTAATATGACGCGCAACACATCCCGACTGACTCATTTTTGAGAGCATGGCAGAGCGGGCATTCCTTGTCCATAGCACAAATTACTACTTTTGAATGAGCATAATATTCAGTATCGGGCTCATACTGGAATGCTAGACGCAGGAATAAATCAGATATAAATGCTCGATGTAACTGTTGGCGTTGTTGGTCATTTGCTATGCGTGAGTCAACTACGAATCGAATTGTCTTTGCTCAAATTGTCGTTGTTCATTCCGTTCTGCACGTGCCTCTTGTGATTGAGATTAACGCAATTGTGCCATACTCACACGAACATACTCGCACTATCGGATTGGCATTGTTCGTCTGTTCTTTGCGCTCTTCTATTCTCATGTTTGTAGCTGCATTTGTTCTATGACAAAAATTGGCATTCTGGCGTCTTCTGGGCATTTTAAATGACACAAACAAATAGAAAATATTCAAAGTACTTATTTATGTTTTTTTTTTTTTTTTTTTTTTTTGTTTATTTTTGGTTACCTTGCAACGTCGGGTAATTCATTATATTAATTTTATTTATTACCAATGGCAACCACTAATAAATAAATATTATTCTCAAATCTTATAACCCCCATAGCAATCATTTATAAACAAAAATGTCTATCGTAAATCTCAAAATTCCTGTTTGTGCACCTCCCAAGGGTGGTCAATCCCCTTTTTAAATTAGCCTTGATGTTCTTGATCAGTGATTACATTGCCATGGAGACTATCAATGTTATATTATCCATATTATAGTAAGGGCTGTTTTTAGGGTTTTCCCAACAATTATTCGAATTTTTCTCGCTGTAAAAACCATCCTTGGACTTCGACGAACATTAAAAAAAAAATAATTGGCCAAATTGGTCCAGGCGTTGTTGAGTTATGTGCTTCCCAACACATTTTGCGATTCATTTTTATACTATAGATTTTAACTATCAGCATTTTATATTAATACCATTATAATGCATGTTGTATGATAGTCGATATTGTATTGCCGATTGATAAAAATATTTTAATTTATTTTCATAAATTGTGCCATAATAGTTTGCTTTGTCAAAAATAAAAATACAATTTATTTTAGATTGACTTTTGTTATAATATTGTATGTTAAAACTACTATCAACATTGAAATTCTGGTTAATTCTAGTTTCAACTAGTCAAAATTAGTTTTGACGAAATTCATTTGTGAAAACTAGTGTTGATGAATTTCGGGATAGACTAACCTATTTTCGAATTAACAGTTATTTTTTTATTTGCATAATATTATCTAATTCATTTTAGGCGATGCGTATTTATCATATTTTTCATATATTTCTTTGACCACTTAAAATAATTCATAAAATGTGTAGGAATTAGTTTATTATATAATGGCTGAATTGTGTTCACATTCATAGTTCCGTAATCCCACATACTGTTCTTTTGAAACTTTTATTCCAGAAACATCAAAAATAACTAAAGTGCAGTACATTGTAATTTATTTTAAAATTAAGTAAATAGAATATAAAGTATTAAGAATATAAGTATAAATGTAGTGAAAATCGCATGTTAAATGCAAATTATTTTTCGATGGAAAACGGTTTATTATTTCTGTACGTGAATCGTTAAAAACATTTGTAAACTATTTATAAAAAAAAAAAAATTAAAAAATTATAAATCAAAAGTAACATGACGTTGGGTGATCCTTAAAACCGAAACGAGGTATTTTATAATATTTCAAAATTAATAAGTCGAACCAACAAATATGGTTACAGAAAACTCGTAAAATCACTTAATAAGTAGTTATAAAACATTATTAAAATGGTACTACTTATACTAATAATATATTATGTATGACGTATATATATTTACTTGTGATTGAACTTTATCCTTGATATTAATAATAAAATACGTAATTATATTATTTTTATGTCTATTCAGTTGTCCTAACAACTACCCAAGTACATACATGTTTGTGTGTGTCTGTTGATTGCTTTATTGTTCTTGGGTTATATTTACCATATAAGTCACTCTTATGACGTACAATTTTTCGTGATTCAAATATTTCAAACTGTTATTAATTTTTTATACAACCGCAACATTTTTATTGACTTGGTTTCAAAAAATATATTGTTCTTCACGAGTGTATTACGGTTATTTCGTTACCCCCGGCGATTTTTGCGTGATCAATTACATGACTTCGTTGGGCTAAGTCGTAATACTATTCTGTTATCTGATAAATCAACGCAAAACGAAACACCTGTTATAATGTGTACAGTATTGACCAACGTCAACCATGTAAGCGGTACACATGGACGAAAGTAGGAAACGAAACGAAAATAATAAAAAAAGAATCGGGTTGGTGCTCCACTCACACAATGTCTAGACTTTAAATAGTTGAAAATCAAATTTGACGAATGATCTACGACCATACCAGCCTTCCCGTACATAACATACTCTTGGGGAAAATTATGCAACCGATGACGACGACGACGGTGTGTTGATCCGTGTTGGGTGTACGGGCAACGCCCACCTAAGACTAAATGTTTTTTTCTGGTTGCAAAAAAGGCGTTGCACCGATTTGTGATCCGGTTCCTTGATACCTATTATATTTTTTTGCCAGGTTGTTTTTTTTTTTTAATTTTTTTATTTATTTATTTTTTTTTTTTTTATCACAATTCAAGGTTAAGTTAGTTCAGGATACATTGTGATCTAAAGGTCATGCTCGTGCAAATGTGTAGCCGCATATATAGTAGAAATATCTACTGTTAATAATAAACTATATATTATGGTATTCGCTTTTTAAGCGTCCACACACTGACTACCAAGGGTCAGTTATTTGAACTATTCTCCTTAAATTTCACATTCTAATTTCGATTGGATACAATCATTATGATCGAGGACGTTGGTGTTTATTATGATTCCGTGCAAACAACTAATCTATACTATTATAAAAAAACACTCAAACGAAACTATTCACTTTAAGGCCAAAGCTATGGACAAATATTCAAAATATAAACTTACCATTCACGTGTATTTCTTAAGAGATATTTTGAAACTTTTCGCTGGCACAACGTTAGTGCAAGAATCACTAATGTAATCTAAATAATAAATTCGAATTTAATTTCAAATAATAATACTCATCAATCATATAAACGATAAACATTAATTAATAATTCTATAGGAATTGCTCACGATCAATCAAATGACATAAATAATTTTTATATTAAACAAAAATAATTAATTAAGTTGACAGTGATCATGCGAATTTCTACAGCTATTTGAATCAAATATAAAAATTAAATTCAACCCATTGTAATGATACATGTCAA
The DNA here is from genome assembly GCA_034509805.1 of Sipha maydis. NCBI lineage: Eukaryota > Metazoa > Arthropoda > Insecta > Hemiptera > Aphididae > Sipha > Sipha maydis. The sequence continues at coordinate 10,293 of JASXSY010003080.1, read as the reverse complement.
GTCATTAATCGGGAACTAAATTAAATTACTCTTGGGTTCTGTTTAATTATTTTAAAGTATTTAGATTATTTAATAGAATAATAGATAATCATTTGGTGATAATATGTTATTTTCGTTTAAGAGTTACATATTCTAATGAGATTACAAATTGCAATAAACTATGTGAAACTATAACAATTGTATATTATATTTTCTGAATTAATATTAATTCAAGTGTTATAAATTTTTTTTGAAGAATTACCAATATTCATTTATATTTTTCTGAACTCATAACTAAGATTAGGATTGTAATGCTTAAAGAACCACAAAAATTTTATAAAAAAAAATACGAAAATTCATTCAAAAGCTTAAAAAATGAACATAAAATACGTTTTAAAAATTATATATTGAACATAACAATAATAAAATAAGTACTTTTGTTAAATATTTATATTTATTTAATTGAATCAATATTTAATTTATTTTATAACGAGCATAATTTTTGTTGGTAGTATTAAGGACTAATAGAATAATATTTCACCATCTGTGGAAAAACTTCTCTATCAAATTTGTTGATATAATTCATTAATAGATTTAAATTCGAGGATTTTACTTTCGACAAATAAAATATTTTCTGCGCAAGACCAGTGGCGCCTCTAGGAGGAAGGCCCAAGGAGCCTCCCCCCAAACTAAAATAAAAAAAAATTAAAAAACAGGCGAATTAATATAATATACGCTTTTATTATTAAAGTTTATAATATTACATTATTTTACTAGATATCGTTTAATTGTAAGTTCTCGTTAGTCGTTATTTATTTATTTTTAAATTTTAAACGGGCCAGGCCCGAGTACATAATTAATATATAGACAATAAATACATTTATGTTATAAGCTTAACAGTTATAAGATAGAATATAAAGTTAATATAATTAAAAGCTTATAAATTATTATTATTAAGGATAGAATCACAATAAGCTTGAAATAATATAAAGTTTGGTGTGCTGCAAATATCAATATCGTATGAATTTATAGTATTCATAATTCTGATGGGGGTGTTGCTTGCATAGTTTGTTACTTCTACGTTAATATAAAATGTATTTTTAATTCGAACATTACGAGTAGGAACATGGAAAGAAAATCGACTAAAGATTTTAGAACAATCGATTCATCCTACAAAAAGTATAAATCCAATCTCAAACGATGATTTTCTTATGTTTCAAGGTTAAGAAAAGACAAAAGTGAGGAATATGAAGAATGAGGTTCCCTAGGTATGGAACATTTGAATGAAAGAAAACGAAGGAATTTTTGTTGGAATTTTCCAATTTTAACTCGAAGCCTAATTGGTATGGAGACCATAACAATGCAAAAGCTTATCTTATATTTTCGTGTTGTTCACTTGTACACCAGTTCGTTGCACATACATGGTTTTCCAATAGGGACTTTCGGGTTCTCTATTTATAATTCTAATTTAGTCGATTTCTTATCGTAAATATGTTTAACGACTATCGTTTTTTTGAGTCTTTAAAACATTAAAACATTCAGAAGAAACAAATAAAACCAAACTAAAAGTAATAAAATCATTAGAGATTTACGGTGATGTTTTAAAGAATAATGCGGTTTACTTAGAAGCCGAGTATGATGTGTGGTTAGCAAATTTTTTGACTTGCACACTGTTTTATATAATATTTGTACAAATGACTAATGTGGTTAATATGTGGCACTGATTTTGAAGCATTTGAATAAATATATCTAAAAATATTAATAAAAAAAAATGTGTGATATATATATGTCCCCCCCATCAGAATAAAACCCTAAAGCTGCCACTGCACAAGACACAGAAATACAACTAAATTAAAATTATGTGCAACTGTGTGTGAGTATGATATAGTACACAAATTAATTATAAAAAAATATTCTATAAACTTTAAAAATTCATTAAAAATATCGAAAAATGCATTGAAAGCTAAATTTGTACACACAAAAATGCAAATCAAAACTAAATTCAAATAATCAGTATCACTTGAAACAATGTTCTGTTAACGACCTATGTGTTGGAAAATCAGGAGACAAATAACATTGCATCAATATTCCAAACTTTAATAATGAGTAACAATTCGAATCGATATCAGAATAATATGAAGTTATTAAACCGGATAATTGCTAATAAAAAATTTTAATTTTTAATTTTTACGTAAAAATAGTTTCTTGAAGCTAAATATTATGCATTGATTAAAATATTATTTTTTAAGGTTCCAAATTTTACCTAAGTTAAATCAATGTAAGAATTCCGAAAACATGATAAAAATTTAATTGATGCAAAAATCACAAAAATACTGAATAATATATAACACATTCGCTTAGAATTGCTTATGTGACATATAATTTGTATTCGTCATATAAACAATTGATTTTAAATACTTTGTTTCAAATGATTTTTTTACATTTAGTGCACTTTGAATAATCGTGTAACGGCGTGAGTTCACTGAATGCATAGTGCATAAAATAGTATAATATAATTGAAGTCTTTATGCGTGGAAAACCACGGATGCGCATATTAAACATTATTTAGATATATACACATTGCGTTACGTAAAAAGCAATACACTTTACTGTTAAAGAAAGTTATGGCCCGAAATATATTTATCACTATATTATTAAATAAATTTTACTCCAAAAAATATTATACATACTATGTTCATTTCGTTGTAATTATTATACTTTAATGGTGCAATTAAAAGTATAGCAATATTAATGTTATTAATCTTTCTTCTAGAAGCGCATTATGATATCGATATTTTAAGTCAAACCGGTTTGTTTCCAAGTCTTATTTTCGTGCTTTTTTTAATTGTTATGTAGTAAAATAAAAGTACACCAAAAAAGAAAAAGAAAAATCGTTTTTAATAATTACTATAATACGTATCTACTATACTTAACTTACGTTTTGGTTTTAATTTATGATCAATAAATAAAGCCGAAATACAATCTCTAAAAATGAATATTTTTGCTATACCATCATAGTTCTAAACATAAATAAATTAATAGATTACCCGTCAAACATATGTTGTTATAATACTATTTTCGATGTGAAAAAAATCTCTAATCTGTCACAAATTTTATAACATGAAGGTTATCTTCGTTATAAATTGTGAGAAATCTAAATGGAAATTCACAAATTATAGCATTTAAATATTTAATGTTACAATATCTTCAGTACATATTTTACAAGGAACCTGCAAAAAAAACCAGCAAAACAAGTTATTTTATTTATTACAAATGCAGTTTGCATGATATAGTCATTAATAAATTATTATCAACATTTTATGTATACATTTAAAAAAATGGAATCGCTTTTTATATTAGTATATAACATCGGTTTTTTATTTTAATTTCATTTTTGTTTACCAACAAAGTATTGATTTCGATTTCTATATAGATGGTTTATATAAAAGTGAGAGACTTAAATGATCGGTTACATCTGCGTATATTCGTTGTATAGTGCAATACTACTTGATAATATTGCATTGACCTATAATTTTAGATTTTATTTTTTACCAGCATTTTCTTTTAATGTTTTTGACTAATACTTCCCAATAAATTCAAACCTTGATACTGAGTTTGTACATTATTGTTAATCTGTAAGTTTCACTTTTAGGCTAAATTTGTTTAAAGCTAATTCAACAGATTTTTTCGTCGTTAATACGTTCAATAGAATCTAATGAAATCTATAAAAAGATTCCCGCACAATGTGTAATATTATTATTTAATAATGCCCAATGAAAACCATTATTAGTTGAGAAACTACATCCTTGAAGTTATATTATAATTTCTCTTTGTTAGATCTGATTACTAAAATTATACCCAAAAATCTATCCACTTAACAACAACAAACAATTGCCAGATTTGAGGGCCACCCAAGTCAAATACATACTACTTTGTTACAGATAGGTTTTCGTATTTATATTCTGTTCAATACCTTGTGTTATATAAAATTTATTGTCCGTTATTCAAATATCCGTCATGTTTGCAATCGTTTAGATCTGATGTACGAAAATAAAAATGAAACATTTTTTACATTTTAAACTCTATAACTATATACTTATGGTCAAACAACAATGTAGCTATGTAGTTTGAATGAATAGTCGCTCGGAAATCTTCTACGAATATGATTTATTATAACATAAAAGGGTGAGCCCCAGAACAACGTGCTTTGGGTATATTTTTACTGCTTGAGTGGAATAAAAAACACAATTCTATTCGCTCAGAATCTCTGACATCTCGTTCGTACACGTACACATCGATATACAAATGCCACCACCGCGATAAAATAACAATCTCAAAATAGTAATATTTATGTACAGAAAATGTCAATAATTACCAAAACTCACCGTTGGAAAAAAAATAATATCCCTCCTTTCCTTACCTTATAACTGTATGATAATGATAATTGTATACGTCATATGAGTATACGAGTATATGAGTATACGTCATATGTATATGTACGTACAGTGCTGGATCTAGGAAATTTGATAAAAAGTGACTTTACGTAGGTGGAAGTACGGGGTATGTTCATGACTTTTTTTATTTTTCATAAGCTTAAGAGCACCCTTATATCACCAGCGCCTCAGGAAAACACAACCACTTGCGTCCCCATCTCACAAGATCCGGCACTGTATGGCTGGGTTATAGTTACATAATTGAGCGCTTAACCACATGTTTACTGCGGTTCCGCCCTTACACTGGGTCCTGCAGCTGTATCGGGTCCATTACGGTTGTTGCGGAAACAATACACATACGTGTACGATTATACAGGTTATACATGCCGATCGCGCCCGTCGAACGCTCTATGAGACGGCCGCCACTCGCGTCTAGCCCACTGACCTCCCTTCGGTGAAACAATAAAATTATACGAGTACACGCTCGTAATATCCACTTGGACCGTACGTACACGTGTGACGTGACCGGTCTCTACACAGACACACACACACGTACAAACTCACAGGTGCATTATCAACACACCCGTCAGACGTAGGCAAACGTAAGGTGTACACAGTTGGACAAAAAAAAAACACCTATATACCCGCGGCAAGAGTAGTGAAAAGTGCACGGACGGCGCTCGATTTTGTCACAAGTCTTGTGCAAGTTGCGCCGGGGCACGTTCTCGTTTCCACTAAAACACACACACACACACACACACGCAGGAACGTACGCACACAAGAAAACACATGTACGCGGACGAACGCACACGGACGCGCGTGCTCGACTAGACGGTCAGGCCGAATAAGAAAGTGACCCTCTCCTCTACATCTGCGTGCGTCCCTCCCTCCCACCCTCACTCTCTGTCGCCAGCGCGCGCTTGTCTCTCACTCCCCGGACGACGGCGGCGACGACGTCTCTCTCCCAACAGTATGTCTGCGTGTCCGACAACAATCTTCACTCTTGTGTGAACAGTAGTTTAGGACGAGTCAACGTGAGTTTGTGATTAAAAAAAATTAATAATAATCGTTCGGAGTTTTTTTTTTTTTTTTCCTCTCAGTTGTTATTATTATTATTATTATTTTCAACTGTTTTCGAACACGCACACACGGTATATAATAATATTATTATAATAGTACACAGTTTGAGACCAGTGTTTTTTTTTTTCTATTATTATTGTCATTATTAATATTATTAATTTTTCATCCTCGATCGGTTTTATTATTAATTTTTTTTTAATCACACGACGTTCACTCGAACAACTAAATGTCACATGCGTCCGAAGTGTACTGTTTTCTCAATAAAAGCCCGTCGGCCGCTCCAGTAGTGTAGTGGTTCGTAGTCGAAAACACCATCCGGCCCGCAATCGTATCCGTAAAGAGTTGAGTCGAGAGTCCATATCGTGCGGAGGAAGTCTACACAACACCCTGACCCGACAGCGCGCACGCGTCAACGATGACAGCCACCCACAAGATCGTCGTGCTGTTACTGGCCTGCGCACTACAAGGTGAGTGATCGTCGGGGGTTTTACATATTTTCTTTTATTTTCGATGTTTTGCTGCCGACGAGAAAAATATAGCATTGAAATCCGCGAGATTCAAATTCAAATTATTGTTATTATTGTTACTACTGTCGGCGACAACTCTGCTACTACTGCGGTCGATCTTGTTTTACGGCCGCGGACGCAAAAATCGAAAGTAATATAATAAATACGATACATAGGAAAAGATGTTGCAATGGAAAGTGAAACGACGACGTATGATACAGACCGAGTGCATGTACGCCGGTAATAATAACGGTGTTAACGGTGTTGCGGAGAGTATAATAAAATATAATAAAAATAGAGTAAAAACAACATTACAATATACAGTGTATTTTTTCCAACGTAATGGGCCGTGGATAAAATACTACACTGCGCATAGGGGAAAGAAAGACACTTCCGTCACGCGGTTTCGATTTATATATTATAAACGTCTTATTTACGGAAAACGATCTGAAAACGATTCGCAATCGTCATGTTTGCAAAGCGATTTTCATTTATATTATCGGAATACGTATTATTTTAGTACACATGTAATACGTTTGTACGTATATCTCGCGTGTACTAATTGTGCGACATTTTGTTGTATTACGCGTTGTACAAACAATCACCACTCGCCTGAACCGTTGTGTATGATAGATAATAATAACGTCTCACCGTATGCTCGGTTATTTGTGTAATTATTGCGATTTCACGATTTAAAAAACCCATGGGTCGGTGGCGACCAAATATCGTATCTATACGCGAGGCGGCGTGTGGAATGAAAGAAACGGCTATTGTTCGCGCAAGATATATCTGTCTTTATGTTTGTATATGTGTTTCCCGTGCTGAATAATCCAACGTTCATATCCCGTGGAAAGTTGTATTTCTATAATGTACTACATACACGCCGGACCCATTGTGCGGAATCGAAATTTGTGGTTTTACTTCACCGCGAGACACTCGCTCGGTGTCGTCGGAAAACAAAAGACATGCACTATGATGACGGCCGCGGGTCCATTAATATAAATGCGTTTAAGGAAGAAAAGTGAAAATTTGCAATTGTATTTTTTTGGTGAAATCAATTTTACCCGCGTTGCGATATCAATTATGCTTCCCTATGCGGCGGTGCGGTATAGTGGTGCCAAGGGTAATAGGTCCATTATATTATATTCAGATGAAGAATAGTAAACGTTCGACGGCTCACGCCTTAAAAATAATAAGATTGCTTGGATATGCCAGGAATTATTATGTCATTATAAACGAAACGGTTATAATAATGATTTTAGCGATCTATATACGTCACATCAGTCATAGTCATGAACATGCTGCTTAGGCACACGACCAAGGCTGTTAAATCGTATTATTAATGTCAATAATATATTATATCAAACACCGCGGCGTTATGAATGTCAACTAGTATTTGTACAGTTTTTAATTACTGAATCTCGAAATATCTCAAATGAGAATCCCTTACATAATTAAAATTAATTTTGATTTTTTTTTTTTTTCGTAACACATACAATTTTAAAATTGAAATCAACTTTATGATAGTTGTCCGTATTAATCGCATTGAATAAAAAAAAAATTTTAAAAAAAAGCAGTTCAACAGCGTCTAATTGAGCGTTTACTCTCGATCCATAATAAAGATTTTAATAATACAAATAAAAGTGGCTTCCAGCATTGCGAATGTTTCATTCGTGTATACATTTTGCATAATGTCTGAATACGTTTACTTCACCCTTTAGCAATTCTCGTTTTTATACACTTAATCGATTAAGGAACAACGTAAACGAGTATTACGATAATAGTAAAATGTCACCTCGGAAGAACCGGTTGAACATTCCAATAAAGGTTGAAACTCGACGGCCGACCTTGAAGCATCACATTGACGTTAGCGCGCGGAAAACAATCTTGCACTAAACTCATATTTATATACTAAAATATATAGGCAACGTTTAAAATTATACCCCTAGTATAAGTTCTTCTATCGATTTAAATCAAGTTTGATTGATTATAATCTAAAAATATACTCGTTCGTTTATATTGCCGACATCTCGCCTCTTAAACTTAAGTTATTAATTTTTTTTATCATGATTCAAGAAGTACGTTGAAATTAGAATAGATTGGAAAAAACAACGTTAGCCTTCGGTATAGGTTATATTTATATATATTTAAATTGAAATTATAATTATTTTAAATAGGTGTACTCGTTAATTATGTATAACATAATAATATATTGAAAATTATGTAAAAAATTCTAAAATATACATATAAAATAACAACAGTACAATAATTATAAGACAAACATGTAGGTATTTCAGTATAATTTAAGAATATGAAATGTGTAAAAAGTTCAGTTGTCTCATAACGAAACAATATGCAACTATAATATTTATGGAAATCGCTAATACAAAAACTGACGAGTGAAAAAATAACTCTCAAATGATGTATGTGTGTGTGCTTCATAAAAATTATTTCCTCGTGTTTTCTTCTTCTTTAAAACCAATAATAAATGTTTAGAAACTCTGAAATCCACATTCCACTAAATTGCAAGTGTATCTACGTCCGTTGTTAACCGCCAGAATTCAACTTGTGATGACCACAAGAATGTTGGTAACTTCGTTCTTGGAACATTCGCCCGTGCACGATTATACCCGTTTCAGGAATGCATTGCATTCTTTTAAAATACTTCGATATGTAATATTAAAATGCGCAACAACAGTATTAGCATATTGTAAAATCCGTACAACAAGTACACAAGTATATCTCATTGATACAGTTCGTTTTAATGGAAACCGTTAAAGTATAATTGTATATCGTCTGTACTATATAATCGAATAACAAATGCATTGTCGTTTGATTTTCAAAACGATTGCCCTTCACAATAATAAATTGCAACAATAACATTGCTCAATTCTGAACATTTAATAAGATATAATATTTATTCAATGGTAGATGTTCAATTATAGAATCAGGAAACAACCTGACTAAAAAAACCTGCACTGGCTTCGTTGATGTCTAAATATTATATGCAATCAAGTTGATTCATCCTGAAATTCTCGCACATCTCACTGCTTTGATCATTAGTTCATAGTTAATTAGGTTGTTACAAAATCTTCGTATGGAAAAAAAAGTATATTGTTGTCCAGTTTATAGTTGGTTGGTTTATTCAATTTTTATCAGTAACCTAATTTACTTATTAACAATATATTAAAATACTTTCATGTCAAAAAAATAAATAAATAAATAATGATATTTTATTTGGGTATTACTACTATTCTTAATGCACTTACTTTTCTAACAGTTTGTAATTCTGAGGAATATTGTAATTTATTATTATTTATCAAGTTATATAATGTGTATGTAGCAGAACGAGTCTATCATGTACATGTAAAAGGAATTGAATGAATCTGAAAACTCATCTTAACACCTAATTTAATATTTAACCATATTTTCAGACCGTTCTAATAAACGTGTTGATGACTTCCTTGCATAATGTTTAATCTCAGTGATTTCCTGCCAAAATTTATCATCGCAATAAACTCCAAAGATAGAAATATGTGAATAAGGACAGGTATTGTTATTTGTCGAAAAATTAACTATTGTACACGTGTGTACTAATAATAATATTTCTCCCGTCAAGTTCACAGCCATTTCTTTCCGACCAAAATTATGATGGTATATATTATGTTATGTTATATGTGATAATTGATTAGGAAATGAAAATAATACGTATTCCGCGTGTGTACCAATTGCTTCGTAACAGGTTACATATGAACGCGTTATACAACAAGGGGGCACCCAATGTTTTAAACACAATTAATGTACAGCTATAGTGCGTAGGCGTAATTAGATCCCGAGAAATAATTGCAGCTGTTTCTTCACATGGACAACGGATAGTATATAATATAAATTATTGGCCATGAAAACAGTTGTATGAAGGTGAAAGCGTGTGTGCGAAAAATCAAAAACCGAATTATATTATATGACCGTTGTATATATAAAATAAGCGTGTTTGCCTAAGAATTTCTTTCGGTGTACGACCAAGAATAAAAAATATTAAAAAATACTCCGATAAGACTTAGAAATATATATATATATATATATATATATATATATATATATATATATATGTACACATATTGTGTAATATATATACGGATCAGACCGGGAGAATGGAAAAAATATGTATAAAACGCGAACAGTTGAATTGCCCGGAGGTGATCACGACCACAGGACTTTGCTCTAATTCCCGGGGCTGGGGCGTGGTCAAGGGTCTGCCGAAACATATGACTGCACTTTTTTATTTTTTTATTTTT